>AYNK01002409.1:0-12564 GCA_000497225.1 Amanita jacksonii TRTC168611 | reverse complement strand
TAGCTATTTTCATTTCAATCTCGATTAACTCTGTGATTCTTTCACCGTTTACTTCTTTTTCCGCATTTTATCAACCCCGCCGAATGTATGTGTTCAACCATAGCTACGCTCCCAGAAAATGGTTTTGCATTCAGTATATCCAATGCTTTAAGCCCGAGTCGGTTTGGAGTGTAGGAAAGAATGGTAATGACTGTTCAATTAGACTCGTAGACAATTCCTCCAACCTCGGAAACGTTGGTAATGGTTAGATGTCGTTGGCAACTGCCCGGCGGTATTTCCAAGACAGGCAGTTAAGTTTAGATATAAAGAGAGAAATAATCAGGAGGCGAAGTAGTACATGAAAATTAGATAAATTAGAAGTACGAAGTCGAACCATTGAAGGGAACCCTCTCCTTCAGAAATTAGATCTCAGAAACGCTCGCCCTCAGCCTGCGTAAGCCTTCCTGAAACTCGGAGATATCCGTTTCGATTGCAGTGCGAATCCATGGCCATGAGTCATATGGGTCACGCTCGAGGATCGAGGGTAGACTGTCTATGTCATGTCTGGCGACGATCGTTGACGACCTGATGGAATCCATAACACTAGCCATATTGTATCGCACAAGCCTTGATTTTGCCTTGTTCCACGAAACTGAGATACATCCAAGCACTGAGTTGACGTTGACCGAGGAGGTAGCCGATTCACTTTGTAGCGTAGGTGACAGACACGGGTTTGGCTTACGGATGGGAAAGACAACAGCAGCATCCACATTGTGACGAGAGAACGTTGGGATGTGGTCCAATGGACGGGAATCGTCAGAGAGCCAAGAAAAAGCAGGGAAAGTACAGGGAGGCTTGAGGCATAGGGCAGTCTCGAGGATTCTTTCTTCTTCCTCTGTCAGTTCTGGTTCGTCACCTTCCGCGGTGTGCTGAGTGGCAGAAGGCAAGCTCGACCCCGATTCTTCAGGCAAGGGAGGTAAGCCCTTTACGATAGTACCAAGGTCTGTTGGGGAGTTCGGGGCTTCTTCAGTGGTGTCGGAAAGAGAAGTAATCAAGGTGTTGCTAAGATTGTGCGTGATAAGGTCAAAAATGTCACGGGTATAATGAATTTTAGGCATCTCATTAGAAGTTTTCAGAGGTTTATCATCGTCTTCGTCTGAGGTGGTTATGATGGGGTCGAGACCGCAAGTAGTTTCGTTGCCGAATGAAAGGATGTGGTCCCCATCCGAAGAAACGTTACTCGCGCAAGAATCATCCCCTAGAGAGACTTGATCTTCCGAAATGTGTTCGGGATAAGGTTCAGGCGGAGTGTAGTACCCTGGACGGAGAGTAGTTTTGGGTAGGAGATTGAGAGTGGGATTACTACATACCTGGCGGATGTGGGAGATCCACGTCATCTTCGAAAACGACGACTCGTTCAAGGACCGACAAGAAGGGCTTTTCCGTCCAGAAGGCGACCATGCCAAGGTAGGAAAGATGGAAAATGAAGATGAATGGTAGAATATACGCAATGATCAAGAACGAGACTAAGAATGTAATGATACACATTATTCCAGGTTGCAAGATAAGATGAAGCGACGAGGTAGAGTGCGATGGGCTGATGATTTATATCTCTCGACATGGTGGCTGACTTCTCACTTGAACACGCGCGTCGGAGGCTGACGGTTAGTCTTTGGCAGATTCCCTCCCTACACTGAATCCTTCAGTCAAGCCACCTGTGGTGAGTCACTTCCTGACAATGTATCAAAGGTGTGTTGACAATACTGGACTTTTACCAATCAGGATACGGTGATGTCGCTGACCTTTGTTCTGTCCCCAATGTCATGGACTGCGCCACCAGAGATGTCGGCACGTTGACAATCAAGCGCGGCCATCAAAAAAACGGAGCTGGTCAGGTTCTGTTGCCAGACGCTTACTGGGATACCAAACCTCCGATCTACTATTTCACATGCGTATGCACTCCGTGCCTGTCTAACTGAGCTCATCGGGTAATTTGAAGCTTCCGGGATGTCGTGTCCGTCGGACATCTCCTTTTTTTTGATCCTGATAGGCGCGGACTGGGTTTTCCGATTGCGAGGAGGATTTCTAGCCTTACTGCTAAATCCATTTTGATAGATGGATGCGTACAGGAAAAATGAGTTGGCGGTGGGGGGTCAATATTTAGCGCTTTAAGTACAACAGTAGTACAACTTAGTACAACCCCCAAGCAAAGAGTGGGCCAGAGGCCGAACAGGCATGATGTCGGAAATTTCACAATGGTATGATATGATATATCACAAATGCCTGGCTATCTGATTGAATCTTGATAGGCTCATATATCGTAGATCGTCAAACGGATATATATGATAGCAAAATTAACCGTAGACGACCATCAATGCTTCATGATTTTTTTGTCATCAGTAGCAGTCAGTAGCATGATATAAAAAGTTTGTAATGTTCCAAATGCTATCCAGTGCTGGTCACTCGCGCAGGCCCCTTCAAAGACCTCAACCTTACCATGTTGTCACCTCGAGCCTTTCTTGTTCTCTTCACCATTGCCATTATTTACCCGCCAGCGATCTTTGCAGCCCCCTCCCAGCGAAATTATAAGCCTGCACTTGGACCTATTGAGGAAGAGGTGAGAAGCACATCTGTGTCACATCATGAGTCATCTAACATTGTTCTTGAAGCCACATACCACTCCTCCTGCTCCACCCGTAAGAGAAATCACAGAACGATTCTATCCAAAGGCTGATACCTTATTCTGATGCTGAAAGTTGCCGGATGAAGAGGTGGGTGATTTCCAGAAAGACACCATTCAAACAAACAACTGATTTTCCACCCGCTGAATTAAAGACAAAGGTAAGCGATTTCCAAAATAATTATCCGGACAGTTGATCTTACAAATTATGAAGAAAGAATGGGAGGCTGTAAGAGACTCTTATAATAACTGTATCCAAACAATTGATCGCACTCAAGCATTGTAAGGAGCTCATTGCTCAGTCATACCAACGGGGTGTGAGAAACCCTCGACTCGGGCAGGACGTTTATCGTTCTTTTACTCCCAATGAGGAGGAAAAGTATGGGAATAAATTCATGAAACAGTGTCTGGAGGAGATGCACAACAAGTGGCTTAAAAATCCATCTCAAAGTACATAGTGCTATGCCCGACCTGGCCCGTACGGATCCTAGCACGCTTCAATAGTAGAGACAATTGTTGGGCGTTTGTGTCAAGGATAGGCGCTTCTGAAAGTGCGCTCCTTTGATGATCGAGTTGAGTTGATGGAACAAGAATGTCTAAAGCTTGGCCAATGAGTTCGTGGCTTCTGATTTGTTGTGGCACGAGTTACGGCTGATGTTCTGGTGGGACTCGGACGAGCGTGCAGCGAACCCGTTCCGTTACATGAACTCGACACCCGACAGCTCCTCCATCCATCAAACCACCACCGATCTCGGTTCCCCTTTCCCCATGCACCCTTGCTTATCCCTCGTGTTGCATTCAATCATCAAATTCTGATACTTACCTAAACCCCAATTACCTTGATAGGACCTGCATAATGATGGTGTGAATGTATATCCTGTTTTGGATCTGGTAACACGCAACCAGGAGAATGGGTCGGCCAGTTTCGGAGCTGCGGATGAACAGTGGGCTGAGGATGAGGGCGTCGTTGACCTGCGAGCAATGGATTTGCTTGGACAGCCAAATGGAGCTGTATACGAATGCGGGAGAGGGGATCACTGGATCAGGTCCAGTCGGAGACGATATGAACAAGTAGACACTGGGAATAAAAGAGATCCGTGTTTGTCGATTTTGCAGGCCGAAGCATCTTTATCTTTTCGCTCCCTCCGTTTTTTTCTCAAGGCGGGCTAACTTTGCTCCTCCGACGGGACGACGGACTACAATTTGGGGGGGGAGGAGGACGTGAACTGTCCGTCATTTGATTCCCCGGTGAGTCCTGCCAAATAAGTCGTAAGATCATCTTCTAGAACGCATGGCTAACAACATGAGGCAGCCAGTGTGTAACGCCCTCTGGCGCTACTTCCCCCATCATCCGCTACCCCTTAGTACGCGCCAGTTAGGATCATCCAAACTCCCCATCTCTCTCCCCCTTTTATCGTCTCCTGCCCAGTCTGTGCTACCAAAGTTACGCTGGCTTTCGACTCCTCTAACCCTCTTCGATGTCTGTGTCGACTTCCTATGTACAAGAATTTCTCGCTGTCTCGCCCTTACCCGTCAATGCCTTCTCAAGCGCCGAGCCCTCCGAAGAGGAGAAAAAACAGATCAAGGAACGGATAAATACAAATCTCCAGAAGCTATATCAGGACGCTGAAGAACTTCATAAACGCCGTCTGCAAGATGCTCGCTCTGAGGAAGAACGCGCCCGCCTCAAGGAGGATCTCAAGGTCGAAATAGGCAGAATACGCACTCTGGGTGCCGAGGAATACCATACCCAACTCGAGCTCGAACGCCAGCAGCGCAAGTGGGCGTTAGGTCTGCCCATTGACGATAAGTGGAAGGACATTATCACGTGGGAGCAGAACAAGATTTTCGAGTCCTTCAAGTCGAGCTCGACCGATTCGCCGCCTCAGAATAATGGAATTCAGCGGTCAACATCAAACGACCACACCGCAAACGGGGGAACGACCAACCATCCGCAACCCGATAATACCACCCACGAGCCTCCTCCGCTATCCCAACCTGATGTTTCTCAAAGAAAGGGCCCAAAGTCGAGAGAAGACCGTCCACTGGGTGCCCGTGCCCGACGCGAGTCGGATGCGGCTTCCATGTCTATCAAGGAGGAACACCGGCATGCCGCATACCTCGAAGACCGTGCGTCGTTTATTGAACCCTGGTCAGCACGAACCAACCAGGAAGAGCCCGAGGCTCCCTCAATATACGACCATCCGAACCGGTCCCATACGTCTATAAACCGATCCCCAAACCAGGACCGATCGGAAGACGATCGGGGCAGCTCTCGCACTTCAGAACGTGTCCAACGGGCTGTTCCCTCTTCGCCCACGAAGCACGAAATCTGGAGGCCTGCCGTCACTGCAGAGGATGATCCCGCTAATGCAAGACGAGGTCTCGCACGGAGAGGGAGTACTGCGAGTCAACGGTCTGTTGGGTCAACCAGTATCCGCTCCCTCACTACAGAACCTATCCCCGAGCGGCCTGATGTCAACGAGAAGGAAGGGAGGCCTCATATATTTCAAGGAGAGCCGATCAAGCCGCCATCTGAGAAGGGCAAGGAACGGAGCCGCGCTTTCCAGCTTGCCACCGAACAACCTGACCAACATTGGGAAGACTCTCCGTTACCCTTCTCGAACCTCCCTAAACCCCCCAACTCTGCTCCTCCTGGACGATCATACTCCGATCGTCCACTACCATCCCCATATAACCTTTACCCACCGTCACGCTCCGCATCCGTTAAACAAACCCGTTTAGAGGATGACGATCGGACCACGTCAGTCACTGCCTTCCCTCCCATCTACAAAACTCCCAAGAGATCCGGTTCAAAATCATCATTCACGACGACGGACTCCCGATTCGGTCTCGGACCATCTTCTGCTATCGACGAACACGAACCCATACGGGAATGGGACTTTACTCACCGTCCACCCTTGCAAAGCCAGAAGTCTATCATAAATAGGCCCTCGCTTAATGATCTACACACTCGTGAGCCTCCTCGCGAGGACGAGGCTCGACACGGACTAGATTGGACCACCGGAAAAAGGTCCCGTATGGGGAGCACTTCCAGCAGGGAACACCGAGATGGTGATGATTGGACGGGGAGCCTCCGGCTGCGCGATCGGCCGTCGCGTACCTTCCTCACAGCAAGCCCTTTTACAGATGATTCATCTGTCAGCTACAATCGACACTCTCCCGATTCACCTCGTCCTTCACTTTCCCGTGGCGCGTCGTTCACTCGGTCAATAGACGATCACGACGCTGGTCCGGCGTATACCCAAGGCTAGTTTATTGTTGACGTATGCTTCCCACCTAATCTGACATTTCGATACCTAGGTCACTACAGGCCAATCAACCAACCACCGCCGACTTCTAGCATACCCATTAACCGAGGAAAAGTGGCTCGCTCATCTGTCGACGATTATGCAACATCCAGCTGGCGGGGTTGGGAAAACCTGGATGGACGCGTCCCTCTACCAGGTGGTCGTTCACACGAAATTTTCGCGTCGCCTCCCCCTCTTTCATCTTCTTATCAGGCTCGCCTTCACGACTTTGGTGGTAGAGAAACGAACCAACCTAAGAATGCTGCGGAACGTGTTCCTGAAGCCGACGAGGGTGACATTGAGCGACGGCTGCAGGAACTAAAAAGGGCAGAAAGAGAAGAGGCTGCAAAAAGAGAGGAAGCAGAGCGAAAGATACAAGAGGCCGTCAAGAAGCAACAGGAGGAAGAGCGCAGATTGAGAGCAAAGCTAGAAGAGGTCAAGAGGAAGGAAGAAGTGGCACGAGAGAAAGAGGAAGAGGCAAAGAGGAGGGTGGAGGAAGCTAACAAGAAGGAAGAGGAGGCGAAGAAGAAGCAAGAGGAAGCAAAGAAATTGGAGGAAGATGCCAGGAGACTGGAAGTGGAGGCCAAGAAACGAGAGGAGGAGGCTAAGCGAAAGGAAGAAGAGGCAAAAGTCAAGGAGGCAGAGGCGAGGGTTAAGGAAGAAGGAGCGGTGAAAAAGGAAGAAGAGGCCAGGCAGAAGGAGATAGAGGCTCGGAGGAAGGAACGGGAAGCCCATAAGAAGGAGCAAGAGGCCAAGCGCAAAGAGCAGGAGGCTAGGCGCAAAGAGCAAGAAGCACGGCGGATGGAAGAGGAAGCAAGGCGCATAGAAGAAGACGCTCGCCGTCGGGAGGAGGAAACTGACAAGCGGGAAGAGGAAATTGAGAAGAGAGAGGAAGAAGCGATGCAACGAGCGGAAGAGATTAGAAAGAAGGCTGAAGAGATTCGAAAGAGAGAGGAGGAGCTCGAGAGACGAGAAGAAGAGTTGGAGCGGCGAGAGGCTGAGAGTCGCCTTGAAGATGAACGACTCCAGGAAGCCCGTCTGCAAGGGGTGTTGGAAAGGCAGCAAGAAGAAGAACGGCAGCAAGAGGAGGGCAGGAAGAAAAGAGAGGAAGATAGGAGGCGCCAGGAAGGCGAGCGTCGTCACCGCCTGGAAGAGGAACGGAGGGTGTTAGAGGGAGAACGACGACGACTTGAAGAAGACAAGCGGCGGAGGGAGCAAGAGGAAGAGGAGAGAAAGGAGACAGAGCGCAAGCTCAAAGAAGAAGAGGCAAGGCGGAGGGCGGAACGTCGAATCCACGAGGAAGAAAGGCGACGACAGGTACAAGAGGAAGAAAGACGACGGCAGATACAAGAGGAAGAAAGACGGCGACAGATACAAGAGGAAGAAAGACGGCGACAGCAGGAGGAAGAGCTACGCAGGGAACAAGAACGGATCCACCATGAGATTATGCGACGGGAATGGGAGAAACGGCGGAACGAGAATGCACAGGCGCACAACGTGCAGCAAGGCGCCTACGAGAGGCAGCGAGAGGATATTCAGAAGCGGAAAGGTGAAGAGCGTAAGCAGAGCTTTGACACTGGTTTCACGCCGCCTTCGCCCAGTATTTCTTCGTCTCCCCTTTCCTCTGGTCGCCCTACCCCTGGGCCCCAGCGCCAGGGTTCGATTGGGGGGTCAGCGTGGACATCGACCACGGGATTTGCATGGAAAACAGCGCCAAGCACGGCTTCTTCCAACACATCATCATCTCCCTCCGCTAGCAGTTCAGCTCGCAATAGTACCTCATCTACTACCTCTGCCACATCAGCTTCTTCGTCCACACCTACTCCGACTCCCAAACCCAAAGCTGGGGCCGGAACAACCCCGACCCCGCCCATTTCGGAGAGCGAATGGGCACGAAGACAAGCTGAGCAGGCCAAGGAACAGCAAGAGCGGTTCCGGCGGGAACAAGAGAAATTAGAAAACCAGCGGATGGCTAGCGAGATGAACAAGACGATCACAGATCGAGATCTGGTGCAGCTGTATCAGCAGCACGAGGCGAGGTGGAAGGAGCTGAACATGTTTGAGGTACTCCGATGGGAATCGTTCCCTTGGCCAATGATCAAGAGACCCAAGACGGCGGAAGACATCAAGGAGTCGACGATCTATGCGTACTTGTTTACCAAATTTTATCCCGAGAACAACAAGTCGGAAAAGGATCGGGTGAAGGAGCATATCAAGCGGTGGCATCCGGATAAGTTTAATACCAAGTATCTGCCCAAGGTGGTTGAGGACGATCAGGAAAGGGTCAAGGAGGGGGCAGGGGCAGTTGTGAGGGGGCTTAATGCGATCTTGACGAGGATGAATGAACCAGATAAGCCCGCAGGTTTGTTTGGCTAGTGGGAACAAGGTAAGTCTGCATTTCATGGGTACGGACAGTGGTATTGATAGACCCATAGGTCATTCTTATTTTTTCTTCTCTCTTTCAATCTGGCATATATGCATAACGTGATACCAATGTTAAGAGTGTAATAAAGCTGCTGTATTACAATCGAACCCCATCAATATGTATTATCATGTTCGAGAAACTACATAGTTTTTACATCCACTGTGGCTGTGTGCTACACAGCGCCCTCGCTCTTGGCAATGACCCACCTAAACCGGGACAGTTATCAGTATCGGCAATGAACGGTGGTTGAGATAGGACGGCGACGACAGACCAGGCGTGAAGGATACCAGGGATCCAACCCAAGATCCAAAGTAGGATGTTTATCCAAAAGTCTAGGCAAGGGATAAATAAGTATTTAACCAAATGGCGACAGGGAAGGACTTGCCAGCACCGAACCCGCGTTCTTTTTACAAGTAATCCATTTACAAACCAGCGAAGGTTATGACAAATAAAATGCTCACTGAGAAAAACAGCGAGAGGGGGGATGAACCTGCAGGGAACGGTTAATAACTCCGTCCGCAGTAAAGATGACGTATATATATATATAGGATGTAACCCACAGAGCTAAGAAGTAGAGAAGAACGTTGGAGCCTGACGACGGCTGTTCGTTTGTTGACATGTTTAGCCAAGGGGGAAAAGAATAAGACAGTCGAAGACGAAGACGGTAGGGCGCGGAGATTATGAAGTCATTGGTTATGAAACAGGTGAGTGTGAAATTATTAGGCCAGAGTGAGACGAAATTGCTCCGGAGGCGGCTTGCCGAGTGGAGTGCATATGATCGGTGTGGGCCCCCCAACGTGCGCTTGAGTAGCTTTGCAGGTTGTATGCGTAAAAACCACAAAGTCTTAAGAGTCAGGTAAAAGCCGGATGGAACTTGTCAACGTCAAGTATCTTTTTTTGAATTCGGCGATAGTAAAAAAAAAATCGGTACACCCAACCGGGTCCCTCCGTTGCGGTCCTTGGTAAAAAAAAACTGTGTAAGCGTCGCTGAGTCTAACAAAAAAAAAAAAACGCTCTGGCCACCCCAACTTTTACCTTGAGAAACGCCGCTAAACAAGCGAGTGATCATTTGCGGTTCTTGCCGGCAGACAATCGACTAGAGCCGTGGCTCGTGAGATCGAACAATGCTATTATGTATTCCCCAAAAGCCCATATGCAGTTGGGGAGAACATGGCTTAGGGCATGACTCGACTGCGGGCTATTGAAAAGGAGGATATGGGTGCGCTGGTGAGAATTATATGCATCCCCCTTGTAACGTGAATCAAAAAAAGAAAAGAAGAAAACGCAGCGAGGACAAGTACAAACCTATCATTCAGTTTTCGTTCCGTAATGCAACTCGTGTCGCTTTGCTGTATTTTTATTATTTTTTATTATTTTTTTTCGGTGGACACGCAACGTCAGGGGGGTTCGATCACCAAGGAGTTGACGACGATAGCGGGATCGAAACGAAGGTAAAGTCCGATATGAACGTCGGCACTGTTCGTTCGTCACGTTTGCAAAGCGTTATCGTAATGATATCCACCAGGCCATATTTTTTTTTCCATTCGGGCGAACGAGCCGTGCGAGTGTAGTCCGGGAGGCAACGGGACCAGGAAAGGCAAGAAGGTTCCAGCGCCTGAAAGAGAGACACAGAGAGAGAGAGACAGAGAAGGAGGGATAGCGCCGATTTCCGGAAGTCCCTTCCCATGTGGCGTCGTTATCCCGAGTTACTCAAACCCCGTACCCTAGTCTACCCAAGCGAGGTCATAAAAATGTGTATATTTATGTGGTACCCGACCGCGTAAGGCTAAGAGCGGCACACTAACACGACGTAGGCTAAAAATGTGCGGCTAAAAGACAGGCTGACATGACAGACACAGGGTAAATAAGGCCCTGGCACTGCCCCACAAGTACAAAAGGGGGCAACCTGGATCACAACAAAAAGAGAGAAAAACAGTTAGAGAGTTGGGTGTAGCTGCGGCTGCTATAACTACGCAACGCCCAGGGCAGAGGGCTTTTTTGTTCGGTTCCACCGCCTCCTTACCTACTTATAGCTGTCCGTTTTCTCCGAGTGGCGCACACTCCTCTGCAACGTTGTTCTTGCGTGCTGTTTAAGGATTCGAATCAGTTTCGGACGTTATTCCTGGAAGGGAAACGATTCGCTTAGAGAAACTCCACGAGGCATCACACAGTGCGTTTCCTCCCGTCCTTAATTCCCATCTCGGGTTAACGATTGTGATTTTTTTTTTCTCATTCTCTCTTTTCTTCACACCTCTCGTTTTCGTTTTCCTGACTAATTCTTTTTTGGTCCTCGGGGTCTAGGTCGCACCTTTACTCTCAACCATGTTTAATCCCCGCACTGCTCGTCAAAAGCAGCAGCAACAACATTCTACCCAACAGCCTACCCAACAACACCAACAGCAGCAGCACCGTCAACAACAATTAGAAATCCAAAAAAAGCAAGCCAAGGCCGAACGTGTACGAAAACTGTGGGCCGAATTCGACCAATGGCGCAAGCTCCCCCGTACCGAAATGGAGCGAGAACGGGACCAGCTCGTCCTCCAGACCAGCGGCCAAGGCCAGGTCGCCTCACGAAGGCGGATCGAGGAAGCCCACTTTTCCAAGGCCAGGGAGGAGTGGCAACGCCGTCTCAAGGCGGCGGACCTCAAGGAGAGCGACTGGGATCCCATTAGTGAAGCTGAAATGAAGGCCGTCGAAGAGGCGCTTGGTGTTGAGGATGGGGAGGGGTATATTACTGATCCTTCCCCGCCACCGCCAAATTCGCTTCATCCCCCTCTGCCGAGGAATGTGTTCTCTTCGGCTTCGTCCACTGCTGCTGCTGCCGCTGCCGCCGCCGCTGCACTTCCTCCCACTCCTGCTGCTACTGCTGCTGACGTCATCCCTTTTGGCCATCAGCAGTCTGGTATTGCCGTTGCCGCCCCTCCCATAACTTCCGCTTCCCGAACAACGAGTGCATCATCTTCCTACGAATGCGTCAGACCTGAAGAGTTCCATTCAGATGATGACGAATCTCCTTCTGACTCGGAGCTTTCCTCCTTCTCTCCCACTATATCCTCCATTGTTCGTATCCTTTTTTTTTTTTGCTTTGTAAGAAGTTCTTACTAACCTCCCACCATCTCCCGTTTACCGCCAGATTTCGGAAGAAGAGGAGACAGTCGTTCCCGTAGCTGAATATATGTTTTCCCAGGCTCTCGAAGCATCTAGTCCCTTTGTCGGTCGCCCGTTGGAGGTTCCTAAAGATAACGGTCCGCTCTTGACCCGTTCGGCTCATGTTCCGTCCAAATCCACAGATGCGGCCACCCTTGCTCCGCCTAAGAGGCCCCCAGATACCAAAGCACCCCAGCCATCTGTGTCAAGAGCAAGCAGCACCTCTAGTGTTTCTAGCAGCGCAAGTAGTGCTGCTGCTGCTGCTCAAAGGTCCTCTGCCAAGACTTCTCCCCCGGTTGCCGCATCCACCTCCACATCTTCCTCTTCATCGTCGCAATCATCCAAGGCTTCTACCCGAATTCAGTACCCGCTCGTCGGCCCCTCACTGTCGGATCTTTCTGACTTTGACGAAGTCGACAATGACGCCGAGGCGTTTGGAAATAATAACAATAACAATAATAAGCGCCCTTCGCCTTCACTTGTGTCACAGTTTGAAGCGCGTTTTGAAGAGAGGAAGCTCCAGATTCGCATCCAAAAAGTCCGCGAGTTCCACCAGCTCGCGTGTGACGCGGATATCGAGTTGTGCATCAATATTGCTAACGGCCGCCGGGACCGTACCCTGTCGCGGCAAGTGGAAGCCCAGCTGGTTGAGGAGCACTATCAGAGGACCGTTGCCCTGCGTGAAAGGATGGAGAGAGAGCGTAAAGAGCAGGTTAACGAAGAGAAGAAGCAGATGAGAGTAGAACTCACTCACCGCGGTTCCATCTCCTCCACCGCCCAACAACATCCAAATCGTCTTCGTCAACAACGAATTGTCCCCCCACCTCCCTCAGCAGACTCTGAAGAGTCGGAAGACGACGATGTGGGAGACGAGATGAGAAGGAAGTTGGAGAAGATGAGACAAGAACAGCTTGCCTTGCAGGCCAAGTTTAGCTCTCACGAAGCCTCAGTTGCGCAGTCGGCGACGCCGCGTAAGCGTGCTGGCACGCTCACGTCAGAGTCCGCACCGACTCCCCTGATCG
>AYNK01000812.1:0-37194 GCA_000497225.1 Amanita jacksonii TRTC168611 | reverse complement strand
AACGTGCCAGATAGTACCGTGACTGCTAAACATCCACTTGACACAGTGACGATGACAAGCAGAAGGCCATATGTTAATATCCTATGTCTATTCCATATTAACCAAAGGCGGTAAGCCAACACAACTAAAGATGACATATTATAGCCATCAAAAACAACCATGTGTGATGTCCTACCTTCGCTAAATGCTATGCCGAGGAAATATAAGACTTCGCTTATGGCGTTGGGAGTTGTGCAAAAGCTTAAGGTGATTTACTCACGAGCATTAGCTTGATATGAAGCCTTGCATTGGGATGCTGTTAGATTTGATGCTTGGTTGAACACTTGCAACAAGCAATAATGTGAGTACCATAGACCAGCCAGAGTGTAGGAGACGTACAATAAATGGCAATTGTGATATCAGTAAAAGGCAAGTATTGTGCAAACAGATAGACAACTTTGATGGCACTCCATCTACTTGACAGGAATGACAAGACTTCCATGTCGAACATTAGAAGGTAATCATATATCTAATTAGTCGAATGTCGGTGGTACGGACATAGTGACAGAGTGGCTGACACATACAAATAATGCTTTAGCCGCATCTACACAAGGCGCTGCGTCAGGATATCCTGAGTGCTGTTGGCATAGGCTAGGTACACACAAGAAAAGTACTGAACCAACATGAGACAAATAGGTTGTATTAGAAAAAGGATAACACACATTCCAGAGTTGCGTGAAAGAAGCAAGATGTTCGAAATCCATGATGGAGGGGAAGAGGCCCTAGGAATGCAGATCACTGCTAGGTGATCACCCTCTTGTGTCACTGACTATTTAACAAAACGGCCATGTATGTGGCCGTATGGGTAAGAGGATGAAAGCTATGCTCTTACACCAATAAAGATCGAACTATACCCATCACTTTTTATTCTTGATGCTCCACTTCCTTGTCCATTATATACGGGCGCTGAGTGTGTTGCTATCAAGGGATGACGGTAAGTTCCAGCATTGTAGAACATTCTAATCTTTCTTCTCCCGAGCTCCCACTTCCAATATACTAGTGTACACTCAAAGAGACTGTTCCGTAGTGGGCTAGGTGTGCACAAAAGCAAGGAGAAACCTAGATACTAGCTATACTGCTGATGAGAATCAGGCTCGTGATTGAGTTTTGTCATACAATGTACTGCTGCCGTCATGCAAACAGGAGAAGATATCTTACAGGTTCATGAGCTACTGTTAGTCAATACTTTCATGGAGGCAGGAGAGACGATGGGTAAGACACAGCCATTGTGTCTTTGTCGGGATGGGATTTATGTATGATGATTATTGTTTGGTAGTGTGTACGACGGGCCAACATACTGTATAACTCCCTCCCAAACGAGGTGTTCTCTCTTCCAATCCCTGCGTTTAAGCTCATCCATTCTCACTCTTTATTATGACATTCACAACGATTTAGATGATTAGGCTCAATCATATGCTGATTCTGTTTTGCCTCTCTATCAATAGTATGGAACCAACTGGTGGGCGGACAATGTGGGTTGTGATAAAATCCTGACCGCTCGGAGTCCAGAAGCCTGATAGGCCTGATACATTACAGTAATTACTGAAGTTCCGCCTTTCATCGTCCGCACCCACACTCCCCACTTCATCTAAGTGTTTCATTATTCCATTCTACATCATGATACTTCCACATTTCATGACCTGCACCAACTTTGCAGATTGCCAGTAGCGTTGAAAATGAATAAAGGCTCAAATTTCAAACATATGTTGAAATACCTGACTCCTACTACATGTACAGCTTTGATTCTTTAATCCATTTTTATACTGTGCCACCGTTCTTAGAGCTCTGCTCTATGAAAATATTCCCCTCTCTGTCCGAATCTTCATCATCAGCAATGCCAAGAATAACCCTGCTTGATATGTTTGAATGTAAAGAGCGAAGTACACTGTTTGGGGGATACCAAATTATCAGGTGATATTCCAGGAATATTCTGGCTTAGGATACCTCGTCAATAAGTTGGAATACTCTGTCTGGGAAATCAAACAAAGTAAGTGGACATGCTAGATGGAATCCAGTTAGAACATAACTTACAGGGAGTGAAACTATAACAGCTGCGTTGATCACTGATATTACTATTTTTCCATATACCATCAACCGTTCCCTAATAGACAGGGGCAGTGACACACCGAAAAGAAATACGTAGTACAATAGTCCTGAGAAAAATTTCAATCATGCTGTGCCTCATTGATATCAAGTATGCTACGAACCATGTTTATATAGCCGATTGATAAGACCAAAGTTCAACCCCAGTCCAGCCCAATCTAAATGACTTGTGAATGTGATGGAATTCAAAAATGAGTGACGCACAGAAGGTCACTCTAAGGATTAGCAATGCCAGTGTCCCTAATAGTGTCTCATTCAGACTAAACAGCATGGGTATGATAATTACTGCTTACATGTGTTATATCCCAAAAGGAATATCCAGTCCGCCACAAGAATACGGCTTGCGGATACAGAGATACAGCCCACATTCAATGGATATGGAAATGTAGCAACTAGAGGTGATGTTAATGGAGCTAACATATACTCTAGGGTGCTTCCTTACAAGTCATCGAGCTAACAAATAGATGCGCAATAACACCACATGCAACGGTCCCAGAAACGAGGGCGATGGGGAGGATGTATGCCATCCTGCGATCCTTGAGCCATATAATCCACAGACGGTAGGTCAGAATGGCTGAAGTAATCTAGGCTCAGTTTGTTTTTGACAGCCTGAAGTGCGCTACAGTAAGGCTTTCCTTCGCTCATTGACATTCCCATAACATCTAACCCTTGAATCACAATGACCTTGTTAACTGATGAATATATTATAATGCTCACAACTATCAAGCCTGTATGCGATCTTGCACTCGGAAGCTGTTGCATTTGGGATGACTTGATCTTCAATTCAGGCGGCCTCAACACATTAGGGTACAATGCTTGAATATAACACATACGATAGGTAATGACAGCAATCTCGATGAATGGTGTGTACCGTGAAAGAAAGTAGATCAGACTTATAACTGTCCATTTCGCTCGACGAAAGTAAGAGAGCTCCCTGTTGAACATCAACAGGACGTCATAAATCTAGGATTAATGTCACCGAAATGGGGGGGGAATGGAGATAAATACGCTTACAAGCAATACTTTTCCTGCAACTGATAATGATACGGATAAGCACTGCAGCTGGTAACCAAGGTAGGTACTACTTGCAATAAAAGTACTGCACAAGGTGCGACCTGATGAGACATGGATAGTCCTGAGGTGGCTTGAAACATACATTGTAAAGCCGGACGATAGAAGAGAAATGTTCAAAAACATTGTGAAGATCCATAAGAAGGGAAAGGGCACATTCAAGAATAATACTGGTGGCCTAGGAATCCTTTCCGTTTGTTTAAATAAGCGATATCCCTGTGAGAGCAACGGATATGATTCAAGCAATGGGGAAGCTCAGACCTGTACATCATGAGAATAGCCTCAAGCTTGACGTGATTTTGGTTCGCTGCTATCCCTACCAATTCATGCATGCACATTGAGACACCATGCTGTCTTCTCCCGTGGGAGTAGAGTGGGGCACGTTGCTAACCAGGATTATGATAAAAGCCGATATATGTATGGGAAAGTGCAAGCGGCTCTTCGGCTCAGCGGCTCAGGTTGTTCCTGCGGCCATCATAGTGACGCCCAACAGGTGTTGTGACATCTGGTCAGGCACAGATGGCGGGCGCCAGGAGCTGCCAGGTCGTAGGTTGACTTGGGGACAGCGTAGGTAAGGATCCTTTGTCCTATTTATGTACACTGAAATTTATTTGTCCACTTTACATGCACGATCACCAAACAAACCCCCCTGCCAACAAAGATGTATGGTATGGGCCGTGGACTGCAATCCGCAAGACCCTCTTCACCACCACCCAAGGTTACATAGTCACTCCGCAATGGCACCATTAATGATGATACTGAAAGTCACTTTCCCGACTTCATCATCGAGAATGTGACAATTACTATGGCTCCACTTATCTTCCGCTCTGTCCTTATCGTTGAAATAAAAAACTCCTAGCATTGGAGGTCTGGAATCCCAGCTCTTGAATGCCAGATCAATCAACAAACAGATGCCGTGCTGCCAGTGGTTAACTAACATGGAATTATTTATTCTGTTGCTATTTCAGCCCTATTTCAGCTATTATGACATCACCCCCTGCCTGGTCAGTGTCGTGAATGTTGAGAATGACTCTACTCGACATATTGGAATGCACCGAACGGAGCGTACTGTTTAAAAATAATCAGATAATCGTGTCATAGGTCTAGAAAATTGGGCCGAAAGTACCTCGTTAGCAAGTTAGCGTACTCCGGCTAGGGAATCACAAAATCACTAAATATCATATTTGCAATCAGAATAAACCTTACAGGAAGAGAGAATATGACAATGACGTTAACCACTGATATTACTGTTTTCATTTATATATCATCAGTCGTTCTCTGGTATGTGAAGACAGTTACGTACCAAAAAGGAATGTGTAGTACATGATTCCTGAAAAATAATCTTGGTCTACGTCACGCATAATATCAAACCGGCTACGCACCATTCCTATACAGACGACGAGCGACACCATCATCGACTCCCAGTGCTGTCCAGACTACACAGACAGTAAGAAAGGTGAAGTCTGAAGGTAATAAACATACAGAGTGCTGCTCTGATGAGTAGCAGTGCCAGGGTCCCTGATAGCGTCCCATTAGACTGATATGACTGTGACAACTTACTATTTACCTGTGTTATATGCTAAGAGAAGTATCCAGTCTGCCACGATTATGCGGCTCCCGGAGACAGCAATACAACCCATATATAGTGGATATGGAAATGAGGCAACTGGAGACGTTGTTAAACAAGCAAGAAAAAGGTGCTCTTCGCTTACAGATCATTGAGCTAACAAACAAATGAGTGAGGATAGCACATCCTACAGTCACTGCAGCAAGGCCGATACAAAGGATATACATCATCCTGCGATCCTTAAGCCATATGATCCACAGACGGTATGTGAGTACCACTGAAGTCCCCGAGACTTAGCTTGCCGCTGACGAGCGAATGTTGCACACTTGCCTTCGCTTAGAGTCATTCCCATGATATCTAAGCCTTAAACCATGATGACCTTAGTTTACATTATACTTTTATATACATTATATTACTCACAGCTATCAATCCTGTAAGCGGTCCTGCACTCAGAAGACGTAGGATTGGGGGCGACTTGGTCTGCGATCAAGATCAGTAAACAGAGGCGCATTGATTCACAACACCTGGAGAAAATGCATACGATATGTGATGGTGACGATCTCGAGGAAAGGCGTGTATCGTGAAAAAAAATAAATTGCGTTTATGGTTGTGAATTTGACTCGACGAAAGTATGAGATCTCCGTGCCAAATTGCAGTATGAAATCATAAACCTGATGAACACGTCGATAAAGTCTAGGAACAGCACATGGATGGGCTTACAAAGAGCGCTTTTCCTACGACTGACAACGGTGTGAGTTAGTAGTGTTGGTTAGTGTACCCACTAAGTGTACTTGCAGTAAAAGTACTGGGATAGCAGGTGCGGACACCATGAGACAAGGAAATTTAAAGAGAGTATGATGCGCACGTTGTAAAGCCGACTGGTGAAGACAATATGTTCAAGAACATGTACGTCCATGAGAGCCCCGGGCCTCAGGAGCAGAAAGATACTGCGCACAGGTTCACATTTACGGCGCATATTATATAATGAACCCCTAAGCGACGTTTTCCAGGAATGCTGCCTATCAATGTCAGTTTCTGATGCCTGAAGATACATTAAGACCAGAAACGGAAACGGATTCGGCTCAAGACTTCGGGTAACGTGGGGAATGTGGAACTAAACGTAGCCCTGACGGACGTGACATCTGTATCCGCTGATTCTCAGTTGCGCATTCCCATAAGAACGATAGAGGCACCAAGTTGGTTCATTGATAATGATGAGAGAAGGAGAGAAACGGCGGCAAACAAGGAGTAAAGTGTGCGTGTGTGCTGGCTCTTAGTTGTCGTCCCATCAATATCACTGGGAGTTTCGGGGTCGGATAAAGGAAGGATCACTTATTAGCGATGATGGTTGCACATGGTGCCATTACGTAACTAACGAATGCTCAACAGCTTTCGACGACGTTAGACAGGTGAAGCTTGGTGACTACCACATATATCGCCCACTGTCTTTCATCAAGCGCAGCTCAGTCAGCCGTGTCAGACCCATATCTTCATGTCCTGCCCAGCACAGCCTAGCTCAGGCAATAGTGTCATATCCCCTTTTGTCATGCCGCGTAAGGTGCAGCCTAGCTCAGTTGATGCTGTCAGGCCCTCTTGGCCATCTGCTTTTTTTGACTCTGTCCAAGAATGTCTTCCAACTCTCTTCCTCGCACTACAGCTCCAGCTCACAGCTTGCATTGGGCTGAAGAGGAGCGTGAATACGATCATGCGCGATATTTGATTTTTCGGTCGCTGCGGTGGTTCCTCTATGAATACGTCACTTTTTTTTTTTTACTGTCAACTTTTTTTTTGGTCGCGTCCGGACAGGGTACGACAGGGTAGTGAGTACATGCATGTATAGACCTAATGCCACTTTGGCTGCGCTCACGCCGAGCGAGTGTGGGGTTGGCCGTGATTCTCCTAG
Source organism: Amanita jacksonii TRTC168611 (assembly GCA_000497225.1). NCBI lineage: Eukaryota > Fungi > Basidiomycota > Agaricomycetes > Agaricales > Amanitaceae > Amanita > Amanita jacksonii. The sequence goes on along the minus strand of AYNK01000812.1, from coordinate 30,511 downwards.
CTATAATCGCTACCCAAGTCCATCGTGTTATGAGTTCACGGGGGATGAGTGACTGCCGCGTGTTCGAACGAAGAGGCGTGCGGGTTGGCCAATAAAAAGTTTATGGCCGTGATGATGTATCTCCTATCGCTCAGGAGAGAGTGTACATGGACGTGCTAATAGGGGTGTACCGGGGGCAGTGGAACCATATGTGAGTCCTATCCGGGGGGGTGCCGCATTCCGGGCGAGGGTCGTTGTCCGTGAGGTTGATGTTGGAATTATGTAAATATCAATTTTATTTTCGAGCGCGCCGCTTTTCCTTTTTGGCATCCACCGACCCTGCCACTTTCATTCCATACTCACACTCGCCGTCCTATTTTTACCTCGTAAAAATAGTATAACTAGTAAAAACGGAATAGAATACCCTCGCGCGATTGCGAGGGTCTACTGCTTACCCGAGCGAGTGTCGAGACCTCGTTTCAACAGTTGAAGCGTTTGGTGTATTGGCCCATGGGCGCGTGGTTAATGGTCATTCTGACAAGCTTGGCGAGAAGTAAGTTGTTATTCCTAGTACATGCTCGGATGACTCTCGTGACAGTCTTGCCAAGACGTGGCTTAACGTGTCTGCCGTTGTGTGATAGTGCTATTGTGTTGTTGCCGATATACTCTGGATCCACAGATAAGGTCGCCCACTCTTCGTTGGTGGTCTGTCGCTTGTCGTGAATGGCAGTTGCCGTAGAGATCCGAATAGGGAACCTCGTGATTCGTGTCTGGCTGCGCCGGCACTGCTCTCTTAGGTGGGGGTAGTGTTCCGCGAGAAAGGAAGCTGGCATCCAGGCCATGGTGACGTGAGTATCAGCGGGCATTCCGTGTATTGCAGAGTTGACCTGTACTGCGTAATGCTGTCCGGGGCAGTATATCCATGTTGAGAACGGATTGGATGGCGGCGGGCGAAGTGATAAATATAGTGAACTGACGCCAGTTAGTTTGGACAGCCGAATCCACGGCAAGTTTTTTATGCCGGCTAGGTTCAGTTCGTGGCAGTTAGAAGCGGTTATTTTCGAAGTGATGCGTTCCGAGGTGACTCCCTGGTCACCGAACTGAAGAGTGACAGCGCCGTGTCTGGTGCGAAGTCTCTGGGACCCTGGCGTTAGTGTGTGGTGAATTTGGTCCGACCCAACTGCCGTCCTGGCTCAGGCTCGGCCCGGCCCAAGCTGGGGCTTTTTGCATACAGTACACCTATTATGTCAATTCTAGTCCGACTCAATTACAATGTCCATGTACCATACAACGTATCTTAGACGTCGAAGCATCCCATCCGCCCTTAGCTTATTATTATCCTAACTTCATTTGGTCAGAACACTTAGACAGGTCGATTTGTTACTGAGCATTATGGAGGATAATGCTCATATGCTTGCGCATTTTGATAAGATAGTGTTGGAATAGCAAGCCGAGAATATCCTCACACGCGCACGCACGCCGAAACGCCGAATGCTCGGTTGCGAGCATTCGCTCATTCATTCTTTTTACCCTACATATTTACATCGCCTCCGTACCCCACCCATTACCCGCTCTTTACTTTACCGGACGATACCTTTATATATACCATTTAGATTAGTATGACCCTCTTTACGGACATAAAGTTTAATACCGAGCGTCTACTTAAGCGCTCGTCGCACCACCGTCTACCTCAGTCGTTTGCCTCGCAACGAACTGAGGTATGTTATATGTATCTTAAATACTTTATATTCTTACTCATATTCTACAGATATAAACTCTTAGCGCTCACAGATAGGACCAGATACTATAGACGACTGTGTCAAAATAAATAGCGTGGTAATTAAGCGGTAAGTGAGTGGCTAGGATAGATAATATCAGGCAAGCGAAACGGGACGAAAATGAACAGTATTCATTGTCTTGTCAAAATGAATGTACAGCGGAACGAAGGTAAGGGACACTGTAAGAGTGTATGAAACAATAAGCTGACAAGGTGGTAGACCAATGTATAGTAGCGATGTGTAACAGACGGCAAATGAACAACGGTGAGGCAGAGGCATGAGTGGAACAAGAGCCACATAATACGCGCGAGTTTTCTAAGCCGCGCGAAAACCGGCTGCCCGTCGGTCATTTCCATGTACATTGCGGAAGGCGCCGTATACGGCGGCCTCAGAAATATCCTCTACCCCATCCACGTTTTCATCTTCACGAAGCGTTAGGATGACGCGGCTGGAAATGTTTGAATGCAAGCAGCGAATGAAGCTACAGATGTTTGTGAATATCAGAGGGGTATGTTGATATATATAGGAGGTTTAGCTGAGCGTACTCTGATAACAAATTGGCATAACCTAACTGTCGAAGTGCAGTCAGAATATTGTTTCCTTTTTTTTTGACTTTGGACTTACGGGAGGCGCGAGGACGACGAACATATTGGCCCACGATACCACTATTCCACATCGTCAAAACCGTCCAGGTTTACTGCGCATGTGACGCACCGAAGAGACATAAATAGTGAGTGAGTCCTAGAGTACGCTTGATTAGAGATGCCGCCGAGAGGAAGATGGATGCGCACCACTCCTATAAATACGACGCAGGACAGTAGCATCGCGTCCAATCCGACCTGATAAGTATGAGAACTAGTTTGTGTGGGAAGAGATAAATTACGTTGAGAATAAAATAGAATGACTAGCAGGAACAGAGTCACTAATAATGTGTCACTTTCAATAAGGACTTGAGCACTACGAAGTAATGACAGACTTGTGTTGTATATCAAAAGTGTTGCCCAGGACGCCCATACAATGCGAGTGGAAGGATAGCAGATGCAGCCGATATTCAGTGGATGCGGGAGCTTTAAAACTGCAACTACTCCGATGTTTATAACCACGGTCAAAAATGAGAAGTTTACTTACATTTCAGGGAGTTGTTAAACAGAGTTGTGGTAATGATGCATACAATTGAGGCCCCGCAGCCGGTCATTAGCATGATATACTTTATCGTTCTATTTTTTTTCCATATAACCCATAGTCGATAGGACAAGATCACTAAAGCAGAATCATTATAGTACCAAAGATATCTTATACAAACTTGCCTTCGCTTGCAACCACTCCGATGATAACTAGCCCTTCAATATCCAGGTTTAGGACATCAATGTCGACCCACTAAGATACTCACAGACGTCGATTCTGTATAGAATTATGCACTTCTGAGTTGTTAAATCCAGATCGGCTTGATCTGTAGAGATAACAGAGCTGAACGCTCAGGTGTTCAAGCAGACACGCACGATAAACGATGATACCGATATCAACAATGGGGAGGTACCGCGAAAGTATGTAGATAACTTTGATCATAGTCAACTTTGTCGAGTAGAGGTAAGATATTTCTTTGTCCAATATCAGTAGGAAATCGTATGCCTCCCCACTAGGTCACCTCAGTCTAGAAAGAATAATGAAGGGTGGCTTACAAAGAGGACCTTTCCTGAAACTAGGAAGGGTAGATATCAGCACTCTGCGTAGCTATTGGTGAACTTGATGCTTACTGTAAAAATACTAGGGCGGTCATGTTGGTTAGGATGTTCCTCGAGGTGGTTTTAAACTTACGTTGTAAAGCCGAACCATGGAGGCGGCACGGTCCATTGCAGGGGAAGAATCCATCCGGGGTGAAAAAGGGAAGGGGTTTCCTGTGGGAGCGGTGCCCATTTTCACTACTTAATGAAAATATAATTAGCATACTGGTATCTGTTGAGTGCAACCTTCCGTTGATGAAGCATCGCAGTGGGCAGGTAGCTACTAGGATTAATAATCCGTAGTTGATTTATACTAGCCACATCATGAACAGAACGGAGTTGCAATGGTTACAAAATGTCGGATAGAACAAGAGAGTCAACGACTGCAGCAAGAGTAGGAAGCGATGATGAAGAGCGCATGTTACCAAAGAGCAGAGGCATTTCTTGAGCGGAGTCTCAATATTCAACACAACGTGTATCGCCCCCGACTACTATTACACAGGAAAAGTGAACTTGTGATATTAGGATGTTGATAATTTCACGGATATCACGTACCATGGATACAAGCTGGGAACTGTGCTAGACACTCCATTTCTGGAAACCCAGATCTTTACTGGTGGCGGGACCTCTTCCATGCGAGTTGTGAGCCTTCGGATGACATCATCACACCATCATGAAGGTCACGTGGTTGATAAACAAAACTCGAGTTCAATGGCCAGAATTTCTTTCTTTCTTTCTTTCCTGTTGATCCATCACTCTTATCACTAGCGCTAGACAATAGGCGTCCGGATCCTGTTCTTCTTCGAGTGCCTTACCTTATCTCCGCGATAAGGGTTTTACATTGTGAGGGGTGAAGTCATATGTAGCGACTCGCCTACTCGACTCCTCTATTCACGAGATTGGGCGCGCAGGCGGTTTATTCAATAGCGACGCGAATTGACCAGCAAAGCCGGCCTGGAGCCCTGTTAGTTCGAATGTTCGCTTTGCATTACCATCACCGCTTATCGCGCGTTCACGCATATACTTGTCACATTCTTGAGTACCCCAAGCCGCCTACAAGTATACACATATAATAATAATGAAATTAGCGGCCGTACTATGAAAAGTCAGGCAAGGAAGTTGAGTTTGGAGCCGCCCTCCGCCGGAACGAACATGGAGTTCAGCAAGGTGGGCCCTTGGTTAGGGGTTACAGTGGGCATATTTATCCAGCCACAATATCAAAACTATCAACTTAAATATGTGCGGTACACACTTTAAGTCGTTTCCTGTCTCGAAACGCCTGAGGCAAGTTGTATTAATTATCATACTCATTTTTTGTTATCTTGTAGGTACTTGCTCACATGCATCACACAGGTGACGTCGCATCCGGCCCGTCACCCTGAGGCCTCATGCGAGAGCCCTGCGCCATCCAGAAACAAGACTGAACAATGCGATTCAATGACTCAGCGTGGCCCAGGAAGGACAGAGAAGATCTACTGCCCGCCGCGCTGGCAGATTTGAACCATTCGAACCCTCTCATGAACAGTCTGGCTTGCATCTCGTCGGCGTGGTCCTGATGGCGCTCCACAAACCGTTCACCTTCTGTAAATGTAGATTCAAGCAAGCGAAGAATCTGTTCTTTGTCCTCGGACCGGCCGTCGTAACGATCCATAACCAAATGCATCACCCAGAACGTCCCTCGCAAGTACGTATTATTCGAGAGGCCACGCCTGGCTATGGACAATATATGCTCGGCGAATTTCGAGCAATCGAGATCTTCCTGTTGTATGACGTTAAACGAATCCAGCCTGAGGTCTGCGGAATGTGTCCCCTCACTAAAGTAATCCATGCACCGAACATGGAGTTCAGCAAGGTGGGTCCTCAATTGGGGGATACGGTGACCATATTTATCGAGCCACAATTTCAACACTAGTGCACGTGCTCTTTCCTCGTCTGCATTGTTATGGCATGGAGCAAATTTTGCAGAAAATGTAAATGCTGCAGCAAGCCCGCTTGGTTGTGGATCGCAAGGTGGTCGATCCCACTCTAGCTCGAACTGCGTCAAGACCGTGCGCAGAGGCAAGTCGTTGACGCATTGATACATCGAACGCAATACCTTGGGAGTTTTCTCGATGGTCGGATTCTCGTCGATCCAGACTAAGGCGCGAGCAACGGTGGCGTCGATAGCAGCCGCGTTTTGGGGATCCAAGAGAGCATAACAAGTGTGGTCGAGCCAGTCAATCGATTTGGATACCCGCTGCCCTCTGGCAAAGATCGACTGAAAATTACGTGGTGTATGATGCCACCCGTCAGGAGAACGTCGGGCTTGTCGCTGCCCTTTAATCCATGTTGATTTTAGAGTGAGTGTGAACCAATAGCCGAATTTAAACATGAGCCATGAAGCTGGCGACATGAACGGAGACGCTGCCCATAGCAATGTATTTTGTCGCGATAAGAGTGAGTAACACAACGGGTGTAAGGCGGTGACGAGATAATGCAAAATAAGGATGACCCAGGCGCAAATGAGAATGTAAGCAATCCCCCGGTTTAGCTGCCAAAGGAGCCATATGAGTCCAACGAACCAGAACACGGAGGCGAGTGGTAATAACACCGGAATGATGTTACACATCTCAAAAAGCCGCCACCGGTGCAAGGATTCGTATCGAATCTGACGGAAAGCCAAGACGTTCTTGGGGTCGAGTTGCGGCCAATTCCTGAATTCTCGAAGCCAATCAAGGCCGAGGCTGCACATGTAGATTGACGCAATCATGATAATGAGCGCCAGGAACCATAATCCGTTTATTATCACCGACGAGGGAGTTGCTATAAACTGGGGCTCAACGAGTGGTGTCCCAGAAAAGAATTGTGCGATGATGCTATTGTTGGCGCTCGGCGTAAGCCACTTGTACGAGTCGGCGAGGATCATGCCAACAAAACTGGTCACGAATAGAGCCTTTTGAACATACACATACAATTTGAGAGTAACATTAGCGGATAAACGCAGGACTCACGATTTGATACTGACGTTCTAGCTTTTCTTTGTTGTTTTCACAGAAATTTTGATCAAACTTCTGCACCAATTTGAGGACATCAACCCAATGTTTGTCGGATTTCAGGTTAAATGGGGTACTATATCCATTATTGCGCAACATTGGGCACTTGTGTCGAGATACCAACGTAGTAGAAGAGTCCCAGCGTGCGGAATGGGGGAGTTGAAGATTCATGAAGTGCAATGGACGTGGAAGCTGGGATATTCATGTTCCTTTTATTATACTCCAGCCGTCAACCTACTGCTTTTCCACTTGTTCATGATCCCCGGAGATGGCGCCACACAATCTTCAGTGCATTCCAATCCTGTAGTACCCACAGGATCAATCCACGTGGTGAATGGAATATTTCTCACGATGCCCCGCTAACAGCTTTGCTGTTTTATGCTAACATGGTGCCATATAATTGTCAGCTAAGAGGAAGAAATATGTACAATCTCGCACGTAAAGGCCATGTAATTTTAAACCAGTGTAGAACATATATCAATATGTTACAGGACATTCATTCCGATACGCGCGACTGTGGCGATATAATACACATCTTTAAATTCTGATGCCGTAGGATATCTCTAGATCTAGCCTTCCAGGAAGAAATAATTCCCAGTTGCTTAGTGAAGATAAAATTAGGTATAAGATTTTCCACATAAGATAAATCATCGCACCTTTTTGCTCCCTATCTTTGACACTGTTCATCTTGTTCACCCGAGGCCGGAAATTAGTGGGATCACGACGAAAGGTGATTTCTAATGATGCCAAGAACCGGTTCATGCCGGATAGGAGCGTTTGGGGGCTGCAAAATACGAGAAAAAAAAATAGATATAAAAAAAGATGATGATACTTGATTGGAGGAACATACGGTGTAGCTGTCGCTGAAATAGCTGGCTGGCCTTCAAATACAATAACTCGATCGGCAAGGTACGTTGCCATGATGAAATCGTGCTCGATTACGAAAGCTGTCTTCTTCGCATGAAGGATGAACCTGTCACGAATTGTAGTTAGCTGTTCCCAGATTCCTTGTGGACGAGGACAGACCGTTTGATAACTTTGCTTGCAATAATACGTTGTTCAGAGTCAAGGAAACTGTAGAAAAGCTATTGAGATCCATCTTTCGACATTTTGATCGCATCTGGACTTACCTGCTCGGCTCATCTAGCAGATAGACGCTGACAGGCTTCCCCAGCGCTAAAACGATAGCGACCCTTTGCAACTCTCCTCCAGATAAGGTTTTCACCTCTTGATCCATAATATTATCTAGATTCATCGGCTTCAAAACGTCCGTCTGGAATTGTGGATGCATGAAAGCCTGTTTGATCTGCTTTAATAACAACATGCGGACGGTGCCCGGGAACTTGGGCGAGATCGTCTGCGGTTTGAGCGATACGTCAAGCGTTTGCTTATCCGTTTCCTCATCTGGGGTATCGCCCGCGAGCAGACGCACGAACGTCGTCTTTCCCGTCCCGTTCTCTCCTAACATGACAATAATCTCGGAATTAGTGAAGCTGCCCGCCTCAACTGTCAATTTGAAGGGTCCCAAAGTTTTGGTCATCGCAGGATAGGAGTAGTGCCGTGTCTTATCTACGACGACTTCCTCAGCTGTCTCAACCATCTTGAACGTGAGGGATTCTTCCCTGAAACGAAGATTTTCCGTTGGTATATAACCATCGAGGAATATATTTATGCCTTTATATGGGTAAGCTGGCGATCAAGGTTACATGTACCATGGGAAACGCACCTTCCCTTACAGAGTACGGCATTGTTACGACACCATACATGGATGGTTTTCCATAGAGACAACAGATGAAATCAGAAAGATAATCCAGGACCGATAGATCATGCTCGACTGCGACGACATAGCAGTCAGGCGTGAGCATGGAGCGGATCACTTCTGCTGCCCGAAGGCGCTGCTTGATGTCTAGGTAACTCGAAGGCTCATCGAACATGTATCTGCACGTGTCTTGTTAGCGATCATTTCCGTTTCCGATGGATGTTTGTGCTTACACATCAGCTTTCTGAATACATGACATGGCGATGGCGAATCTCTGGAGTTCCCCGCCGGATAAGTGCGAGACCTCGCGTTCTAACACATGGTTAAGCTCGAGATCGTCACACATTTGCTGCTTGTTATCGAGTTCCAACTTGGACTGGAGCATCAGGTCCACGGTCATATTACCTTTGATAGCTTTTGGTATATGATCGACGTATTGAGGCTTAATGAGCGCCTTGAGATTGTCCTCGAGGACTTTGGTGAAATAATTCTGGAGTTCTGATCCCCGGAAATACTTGAGAATCTCTTGCCAATCTGGCGGATCCTATACGTAAACAGCTAGGGTTTATTGCCACTCCGACAGGTGTTTAAATAACTAGAACAGCGACGCACATCGTAACGCCCCAGATTGGGCTTAAGTTTCCCCGCCAAGATCTTAAGAGCTGTACTCTTCCCGATACCATTCGTTCCCACCAAACCGAGAACCTGTCCCGGCCGCGGAGTCGGTAAGCGATGCAATTTGAACGAATTGGCTGTATATCGATGTGTTACTTCAGACTCAAGGTTCGTTGGAAGATTGATGATGGCAATGGCCTCAAAGGGACATCTAAAAAGCGCATGCAAGAAGACATGATCGGAATGCAAAAACACAGGTAAGAAATGCATCATAGCTCACTTCTTGACACAGATCCCGCAACCGATACACAGGAACTCCGAGATAAATGCAATCTTATCAGTGGGTTTGACTTCAATGCACAGCTTCCCTACAGCATCCAAATCAGCGTGAAAATTCTGGAAGCTACGAGGGGACTCGGACCCATTCTAACCACAGGACATGACTTGATGCGTGCAAAAATCAGTGAAACGTGCAACGTGCAACGTAAAGGAGCGGTACCGCTTACCTTTTTACATTCCTGGGCACAGCGCTTGGGCTTACACCTGTTCGCATCGACTATAGCAATACGGGTGATCTTGTCCGCTGACATGTCGGATATTTGTAGCCCTTTTAGTTCTCCAAGTTTTATTGGGCGCAAACTTGAGTCCAAACGTCGGGGGTGTGGATGAGTCGGAAATTTTGAGTTGGATGAGATCACAATCGCCACGTGGGATATTTCCTATTTTGTCTACTCACTGCCTCAGCCTATATGGCAAAGAAGAACACCGACTCTAAGGGTGGCGACTCTAAAAAGAAGAAGGATGACAAGAAGAACAAGGGAAAGAACGATGATGAAGAGGAAGACAAACAAGCAAAGGTATGGAGGGAGGGGCGGCGGCTTAGACCAACCGCACAATGTTGATTTTGGGCTTGGATAACAGGGTAAAGGTCTAAAGCCAGCAACGGCCATCAACGTCCGTCACATTCTCTGCGAAAAGCATTCGAAAGCTTCAGAGGCACTACAGAAGATCCAGGTATGTGCCCTCCTCATACCCTGACATCAACCCTCGTTTACACACCCCAAGGACGGTCAACCGTTCAACAAGGTTGCACAAGAATACTCCGAAGACAAAGCGAAAGGTTAACATCTTCTCTCAATTACCTCTTTCCATTTCACGAACTCTGAGAGTGTTCTCAGCTGGCGGGAGCCTCGGTTGGATGACGCGTGGGAGCATGGTGGGCGCTTTCCAGGAAGCTGCGTTCGTCTTGACGCCTTCTACTGTGGATAAACCCGTCGTATCGCCATTAGTGAAGACCAATTTCGGCTATCATATTATCATGGTGGAGGGCAGGCGCTAAAATAACCTGTAGTAGGCGTTATGCGCGTTGCTATTAACGGTAATGAGTGTACAGTGCGTTGCGTGGATATATAAACAAAGCTTTAGCAACCAATTATGGCATACTGCTCAAAAACCGACACAAGAGAAAAATACGTTAAATTATGATTAGCGTGTCATGCAAAATGCAATGCTCTTCTAGGAATAATTTGCGGGATATCGAATGTTGCAGCTTGTGAATGGAAAGGCACGAAAGAAAAGACAATGAAGTGAAGGGAGTGGATAAATGAGTGCACAAGATCGCATATGTCATGTATAGAAACGAGATGTTGGGACAGCAGTCGAAGCGGTGGGTGAAGAATTAAGAGGCGGATACACTGGTTCGTCTGCCCCGGTTAGCGCTGCCACAGATAACAGCCGCCTTCTTGATGAAATAGCAGCCGGTGGCGTTGGTGGCGGCGGTGGTGGCGGCGAAGGCGGAGTATCTACAGTAGAGACACCTGTGGGTGGCGCCGTCAACCTTCCCGAGTACGGATTGATAGGCCTACTTTGCATCGCCCGCCTAGCAATCATCGTGGGCGAAGACCTTCCGTTCCACGCAGAGAGAAAGTCTGGTAAAAGTGGTGGTACCTTTGGTGGATCAGGTAGCTTGACTGGGCCCGGAACGACAGCAGCGCTGGCTGACGCATGTCTACCATGCTCCGCTGATCGGGGTTTAAACCGCATGGACATTGTCTGATTGGAATCCTCAGCATACCGCGATGAATCTGCAGGTAGCTGCTTCAGCCATCCTTCAGTCGGAATCGCAAACATTGGCCTCTGGTTCTCTGCGAGAACTGTAGCTAAAGACTTTGTCGGATTGGTTTCTGGAGGTTCGCCAGTTTCGCTCTTAGGGGCTGTTTGTAATTCTGCGTCTGCACCTTCTTGTTCTGCAGGCGGGGCGGAAGACTTGGATCGACGTCTCGGTATAAATGGTGGTAGTCCAACATAGGGAGTCGGGGTAGTCGACTTTTTGGATGCGCTGCTGGCGGTTCGTTCAAGGTCGAGCTCAGCAGGGTCGATCTCAAACCACTGACCGCCTTGGGGTTTCGGCTGTCAGAACAGTTAGAGACATGGTTTCACTCATGGTAGGCTGCATGCATACCCTGTTTAGTGGGGGCATTACGAAATCAATTCCTGGTTGAGCACACGCTACCAGAAGTGGATCTAACGAAATCAAGTTAATGCTTTAGGTTTGTATCATCAGGAATCGCGTACCTTTATACATCTCAAGGGCAGGAGGAGTCCATCGATTCTGTTGCCGATTGTTGTTTGTGTCTAATTGCTCCTGCCCGTTCGAATTGTCATCTACTAGTACCGCAGATGGCAGGACAGGCGCAGATGATACAGTTGACGCCGCTTCAATGGGGGTCGACGGCTCCTCGGCAACAGCACTGGAAGATTTGACCTTCTTACGTGACCGTTTAGCCCTCTTGGAAGGCCTTGGGTCTGCATCCTATTTTAAATAGAGATCAGCTAAACATAAATACTTGTCTCGCATACTCACTGGTGGATCTTCCTCCGTATCCTTGTTCCCACTCTGCGTTTGGCCTCTTCGCCGCCTGTTATTGTTCCGCCCAGTACCTGTTGTTGTTGCCGATGTCGACCCTGTTGGCGCCGGCGGAGGAGCCATTGTCGTTGAGGACAAACTTTCCGGTTCAGGCGTAGGCGTGGACAAAGGAGTCGGATCTTGCTGAATGATTGTTACCCTCCTCGAACTGCTTCCCCTCCTCCTTCCTTCTGCTTGTGCCGCTCTCCTCCCTTTCGATCCCCTACTCGGCACTGTCAAAAGATCCACTCCGCCAACAGCAGTACGACTTCCACTTCCACTTCCGCTACCTCCACTAACCTCCGCATCATGCTGTTGAATATCAGCAATAATCCCCTTCTTCTTCCCCATACCCCGCCTCCGTCTCTTGTTCGGGGCATATTGCGACACCACCTTGCGAAAATCAATAATCTTCTTTTTATGAAGATAGTAAAATACGACGCATTGCCTCGGCGTCTTGTTAGGCAAGAAATCAGCAATGACACCAAACTGCTTCGGATATTCTGCAAACTTGTCGAGAAAGATCTTCTTCTCCTCTTCCGTCCAATCATGAATACCTGTTATGGGGCCGTAGTACTCTGCAGGGTCCTCAACCCGATGGTTCGTATCGTCGTAGAGGTGATCCACTTTGCCATTCGTGACGGAGACCATATCCGGTATCGTCGCCAAATTCCTGAGAGATAGATGTGCGGGGTCCGTTGCCTCGTCATTACCCAGACTCGCGATGATCTGCTCCATCTCGAGGTCGGAACGAACCGCATCTCCCATTGTTGCCGCAGATCTCCGAGTTGTCCGACCTGCAGGCTGAACCGTTTCCGTTTCCGATGCCAGTGCCCTAGACTGGAGGTCCAACATTGCACAATGCTGCACCCATTTCTCGTGTAAAGTCGCATATTCCTTTCGCAATTCCTGAATCTTGGCGAGCCTCTCGGTTTCACGCTCCTCGAACCGCTTTGCCAGAACATGTCTGATCCCACCAAACGCCTCCATCCGGCCCTGATGTCGCCTCCCCTTGCACACCTCGTTGATCAACTCTTGCACAGAAGTCGACTTGCGGGCCTCCTCTTTGGCAGGCCGAGAAGACATGGACAAGTTCTTCATAAGAACAGGGTTCACGCGTTCTTCCCGCGTTTGGTGGTCATGCAGTAGTCTGGTCATAACAGCAATGCGTAGGGCTTCCGCTGTGGTCGTCGCGTCAGAAAGGGACGGAATGTCTTTGATCGTGATCTCTTTTTCTGGTGGTTTCGTTGCCCCTTGTCTTCTAGGCGCGAGTGGTGGTTGGACGATAGACGTTGTGGGTGGTGGCACAGGCGTGGTTTCTCTAATAAGATGGGGCGACAGGGGCGGAGGTGCAGGGGATCTTAAAGCAGAAGGAAGGAGCGTTGGTTCCTCTGCAGCGGAAAGCGATTCAGGGCCGCCTGGGTGTGCTACCGCCAATCCATCTGTTAACGTTGGCTCTTGAATTTGTTCTGGACATTCAGTGATCCGTGGCGGCGAAGGCACAGCACGAAATGGCGCTCCCTCACAGACGCTTTCTGTTTCCTCCGCCGTTGTCTTCTCGCCAGAATGCGATTTCTGTTCATCCTCCTCCGCTTGCTTCTCTACGCTTTCTTGAACGACTTCTTCATTCACAACGTCCATCTCCATTTCATGATTACTCTGTACCACCACCGACGCCACGACAGGCTCATTCTCACCTTCGAGCTGGACCTGCAAACCCGTCAGAGCCTCATCGACCTTATCCACAATCACCACATCATCGACCACCTCAACTGGCCCAGCCACCTCTCTCGTCTCCTTTGTCTCCATCTTCTCCCCACTCTCGTCTTCCTCACCCTTCTCCACAGGGATCATCTCGTATGGCAATAGCCCCTCGATCACCTCCTCTGCCAAAATCGGCGACCCAACGGGGGACGGACTCAATGGCGACGGCCTCACAGGCTCGTCTGCTATTTGCAGCATCATCGTCTCATCGTCATAGTATAATGGCGAGTGGGGAGATAAGGGTGTGGGTGTAATTTCGCGACGAGGGTGACGAACAGGAGTGGCAGGAGGTAGGACTGTGTTAGTGCTGATGACGTGCTGGCCCAGGGTAAGATCAGGGGGTGGTGAGATCACTTCTCCTGGTGGCTGTAACGCTGGTTGTTCCTTAGTACTTTGCTGCTGTTGGTGTTGCTGTTGGGCGGAGGGAGGCACAGATGTAAGAGAAACAAGTGGTTGAGGCGGTGGAGTTTTCCGCCGACTAGAAGCACGAGAGGATGCAATAGACGACCTCGAACGCGCACGCGACGAGGCGAGTGAGGCGCGTGATGATGCCAATGATGACCGTGACCGGGAAGGGCGACGCCTACTTCGACTCAGGTCCCTGTCTTTATTCCTGTTAGACCTACTTCGGCTCCGACTGCTACGGACGGAGCTACGAGAAGAGACGCTGCTCCGGCGGCGTCTATTACTCCTCCTTCGGCGGTTCCTGCTCCAACTTTTGCTTCTACTTCTGCTTCTGTTTCTTGAACGGCTTCGTCCGCGCCCTCGTCGTTGCCTTGACCTTGACCGTGACCTGGACCTTGACCGACTCCTACTATAAGACCTACTCCTGCTTCGACTATTTCTACGCCTCCTAGCAGATCTGGGCGATGATGACCGAGATCGAGACCGAGAACGGGAACGCGACCTTGACCTTGACCTTGACCTCCCACGTCGATCACTCTTCCGATCATACCGTGAGCGACTTGACTTTGACCTTGACCCCGACCTTGACCTTCTCATCGGCCTTCCAATCCTCGCCCCTAACGGTGGCCTCGGCGGCGGACCTCTCCACGACCTTCCTACTACACCCATTCTCCCCCCCGAACCATTCAACGGGCTCAGTGGCTCTCTAGGAGAAAACGGTGGTGGATACTGATGCCATGAAGCAGGGGGAGGGTCATAATCGTACTCCTGCCGGCGGTAGTGGGAAGGGGGGTAATGACGGTGGGGAGGATGGTGGTGGTGGTGGTGGTGGTCGTAATTGAAATCATAGTTGGGGCGGTACGAATCGTACCCGTGTCGTTTGTCGATAGCCCCTGGTACAGCCGGGGATGAAGTTGTTGTTGTTGTTGGCGTGTCGCCGCTCACAGAAGAAGGCCGGTATGTGTCAAATTTGCGGATGAAGGGAGGTCGAGATGAGCTAGTTATATACATGAATAAAAGGCATTGATCCGAAAACCAAGGGACGTACGTATCGGATATCCACGTATCTTTAGGTCTTTCAGGGAGAGGATGTTCCGATATGCGAGATGCAAGGGTAGCCGTAGCAGCCGCCGTTGACGTTGCCGTCGTTACCGCAGCACCTGCACCTGCACCCACACCCGCGCCCGCAGCTGTGACTGTCGGAACCACAGCCACACCACCAGCACCAGCACCCGCACCTGCACCCACACCCGCACCCACCACACCTTCCCTCCCCCTCTCACGCAACGGCGACGGTGGTCTCATCCGCCTCATGGTCGACGAGCCCTTCATCGGGGATGCTTTGATCGACTCTGCCATCCACGACGACGGCGACGACGACGACGCCACAGCAGACGAAGACGAAGCTGGCAAAGACGAATGTGGGTAGTTATAATTATAACGGTGAGCATGCTGTTGCTGCTGCTGCTGTTGTTGTTGTTGCGTTTGATGGTGTTGAAGCTGAGGATAAGGATGGTACTTGCTCTCTCCAGTCTGAAACACCTGAGCCTGCGGCGGTGTTCTCGACCTGACGCTCCATCCATATGGATGACTCGTGCGGCGTATGGCAGGACTAGGGCTACGGCGGTAAGTAGATTGTGATGGCGGTGGTGGTGGTGATGGTGGTGTTTGCGGTGGTTGAGATAGTTGAGGTAGTTGAGGAGGTGGTGGTGGTTGCGGTGGTGGTGGTAGCGGTGAAGAAGGTTGTGAGAGATCAGGTCTGTAGCTGCTCGGCCGATAGACGTTGGGATAGTCGTCCCGGGTGAACATGATAGGGCGGGTAGCGGGTGCGGAAGGTGACGGTAGGACGTATCGATCTGGAACGTAATGTCCTGGTGGTGCAGCTGGTTGTTGTCCCAACGAGCCAGATTGACCGAACTAAAAAAACAAGCACCTGATGTTCACAAACGCCATGGTTCAAGATTGTAAAGGAGTATGCTAACACTCACATCGTTATGAGTGGGCGAGTAAGGTGCAGGAAGCCTACGGGGGTCGAGTCGCTGACTAGGCTGAGACTCACGGGACATTGGGTTTTGAAGAGTTGAAAGGAAAGTCCGGCCAGATTTTCCACGCTCAGTGTTTCCAGCTCAGCCCCCCATGGCCGACACCCAGACGCCCACCATCTTCCACCAAACTCCCTCCCTGCGTCGCTCCGTCATCGCCTCATACTACCTCCTCGTCCTCCTCGCTCTCCCCCTCTGGTGGCACACCACCACCATCCAACGTCTCACTCTCCCCATATCCCGCGTTCGTGCCCATGCAGAGGGCCAACTCCAGTTACCCGAGTATGACATCCTTACCCCCCCCCTCGCTCCCTTCCCCTCGTCCTCAGGTGCTTCAGACCAACACGTCGTTCCCTATTCACCACGATACAGGCTTTCCTTCAGCCTCCTCAACGAAGACGCCTCCTCAAGCGATGGTGAGGCCATCACCAGCTGGGACATCACCCGAGCCATCCGTCGTACGATTTCCTATCTACCCCCCTTTCACACTTTCCGATAAATATATATATCATTGATTTGATAGGTCATATTTCGCCCATCCTCACTCAGCTCTCATCCCTTCATAATTTCACGATCGAAAGTCAAATCCAGTTCCATGCCCCGCTAGCGTTTAAACCGACCCCTTTGAAGGACGGGGAAACCGGGTTCGAGTTGACCCAGGAACAGCTCACGGTTTTCGTCAATTCTGCCGAGTGGTCTTTATGTACGTTTCACCTGTGATCCACCCCTTCCTCCCATACCTTACACATACACATTATATAGCTTCCAGCGCATCGAACGATCCAGTACTCCATTTCGTCCTGTTCGTTCCCTCTGTTTACCACTCCCCACTTCGCATCCTATCCAACCACTCCTCAAACGCATTTCTTCTACCTCAATGGGGTACCATCTTATTACACAACAACCCATCCAACCGAACCGCCACCTCTCTCTCCATCTCAGACTTGGACCCAATATTCCACTCCTTCTCCACCCAGCTCCTCCTTCTTCTCGGTGTACCGTCACTTCCTCCCACCATCTCTGTCACTCAAAACCAAACCCTAACCCTAACCCCGCAGCATGTACTAACAGACTGGCAGCTCGACGCGCTCAAACGTCGTCGGACGCTTGAGAACCTGACAAAAGCCAAAAACACCCTTACTAGTATTGTCAAACTTGTGAGTGAGATTGAGAATATGCCCGTGGGGAGGGATGTAAGAGATGATATTGTCGCCGCCTTGAATGAGTTGGATCAGGTACGCGCATTTTACAAGTTGTGTTCTCGTAGAACGACGTCAAAAAAAAACAAAAAACCAGGTTAATACCACCTCCCCTGACGCTTTGACTCAAAACCTCCAACACTCCGCACACGCACTGACCCTTTCTTCACGAGCGTTTTTCAACCCGGGTATGCTCGCCTTGTTGTACTTTCCGGCCGAACACAAGTATGCGGTGTATACTCCTTTGTTTGCGAGTGCGATGATTCCAATGGTTGTCACCGCCTTGAGGGAGGTGAAGGCTTGGAGGGTGGACCGTCGTAGACCTGGAGGGCGGGGGTGATATTGTTTGTTTTTTTGCCCGCATGTCCACGAGGCTACCCATGTGTACAGATCATCCGGAGTTAAAATGAGTTCACAGCCATACATTCACTGATAGTGGATCGAAGGCCTTGAGGGTTAGGACAAAGGTTGTGTCCAGTACTAATGCCACTTCGCTGCTTCTGATATTATCCATGACGGTGAATAACCCACCCCGTGGCTCGTGAGCTGATTTTATCCTACAAGAGACCATTTATTCCCATTGGAGCACCCAAATATTGTGGTGAACACTGAACTATGGAAATTGTGGAAAGCAGGTTGACCTCACGGTTTTTGTCAATTCCACTGAGTGGTCTCTATGTACGTTTGAACTGTGCATCCCTCGTTGACTAGCCAACACATATACGCATATGTACACACCAGGTAATGCGGTTCATATGCCCAGCAATCCCCAGTATACCTTACCCACATGTATCTGTTTTTCCACGCTGCCACCACGCTTCTCCTATCACGTGAGTATTCAAATTCATTTTGATTTTCATCCTTTTCAATACAGACCGCCATGAGGCTTGCAACTTCCACCATTGTCGGCTTGAAAAGATGCAGTCAGAAAAAGGTGAAGCGAACGCGGCCCCAAAAATTGATCCTTTCCGAGGTGCGCACCAATCATCTTCTTAACTTTTCCTAGTTTAAAGAGAATATAGCCGTGCTTCGGGAACTAAGCATACAGGACCGTTTGCTATCCCCTCTCATCATCATTGTCATGATCGTTGCTGTTGTAGTTGGAGAATTCTTTACAAGCGTCCAACGTGCATTCGAAACTGTCCGTTTTCAGAGTGTTTCCGTACGTAAGTTACGAGATCCTACCCTCCATTTTATCATTTCTTTTCCTTACCTCCGCGCACCCCCAGCCATTGCCGTGGGCCTCATGGTAATGATGTGGCCCATCCTCACAAAAGTCCAATACGAACGTCTACCCAGGATATTTTCCTCCCCACAAATATGGATTCACATCGCTATCTCCCTCTTTCTAAACTGGATCATCGGCCCATTCGTCATGCTCGGCTTAGCATGGGCAACCCTCCCCGATCTCCCGACCTACCGTACGGGTGTGATCCTTGTCGGACTCGCCCGGTGCATAGCTATGGTTATGATGTGGAACCAGATTGCGAAAGGAGATGGCAATTATTGTGCCATTCTCGTGGTCATCAATTCGATACTTCAAATGGCGCTTTACTCGCCGTTTGCCTTGCTCTTTATTAATAAGATTGGACACCACGACCACAGTCGCATCCATGTGTCGTACGGGCAGGTTGCGATTTCAGTCCTCATCGTGAGTACCTGGCCTATTGCGGAAACCAATTATCAGCTCTCACAGAAGTTCCCTAGTATCTTGGTATACCACTCGCTGCTGGGGTTATTACCCGGTACGGAGTACAAGCCATAACAAGCAAGGCTTTTTTCGAAAAACGCTTCTTGCCCGTCTTCTCTCCTCTCTCTCTTCTCGCTCTGCTTTATACAATATTCGTCATGTTCGCATATCAGGGCCACCACATCATTCATAACTTGGGGCCCACTTTCAGGGTTTTCGTTCCCATGGTGCTCTATTTCACCATCATGTGGACGTCGACTTTTGTCCTGATCTACCGCTTGGGGAAAAGGGATGGGAAACGGCACGATGCGTTTGGGTATGAAATGGCGGTCGTGCAGGCATTCACAGCTGCAAGTAACAATTTTGTGAGCTCAAATCATCTTGGTTCTACACAATGCTTGATCGTAACGCTATCAACTATAGGAGCTTGCAATAGCCGTGGCTATAGCCGTCTTCGGCGTGAATTCAGATCAAGCACTTGCCGCTACGATTGGACCTCTAATTGAAGTACCTGTGCTGTTGTCATTGACATGGGTCGCTTTATTCCTGAAAGCCAAACTCAAGTGGAGCCCAAAGGATTGATTGGCTTTGCATATGCGTGACATGTACTTGTCTTCATCGAATTAGCATGTATAAACATCCTCAGAAAATGTTCGTTAAATTCTTTCTCGAAAATACATTTTATCAGTAGATCCAGAGCGCATGTCAGAAATCCTGGCCTTGAGAGATGGCGACTCAGGCTCAACCAATTCCCTGCAATCTAGAATCCCCCCACAGCAATCCGGGCTATCTGGGCTAATGCTACGAGCATTGAACTCTCCCTCGCCTTCCGTAGCCCTGCAAATGATTGAACTGTTAGCGGCTGGCGGTACTGAGATTTGCATTGGATCCATTGTTGAGTCAATGCCATCCTGGCGAGACGGTGAGAGGCCCAGAGTTAGTACAGCTTGAGGGACTTCTGCAAACATCAACTGTTGGAATTGCGACAAAGACGAAGCCGCTAGTGATAGCTGGTGCATGAGTTGTTGTGAAGCTTCGGCCTGCCAAAAAAAAAAAGCACGACGCGTCATCCTCAGTAACCTTTCCGATAAATGGAACTGACCAGGTGTGCATTTCGAATAGCAGACGACATAGCTGGATTCTCTCTCGCTTCGACAAGTGCTCTCCGTAGCTGAGCGTTTTCCTGCTCCAACTTGCTGCATTTTTCCTCCAGGGATGTAACGTAGTGGGCGCGCCGGGCCCTGTAGTCCCGTTGTTGGAGAAGTGCACGGGTTGGCGGGATTGAGTGGTTTCTCTTACGGCCCCGCGCCATGGTGGTGTCAACAGTTGATTTTGATTTTGAATTTCATATTGGTGCATTCACACGTTTGTCAGAACATTCAGTCTGGGGCTAACCGTGAGCGCTAACGAATGTAACTCAGTGCGTTGCGGGGCAAACGACTGAGGTAGGCGACGATTCGACGAGCGGTTAAATAGACGCTCGGTAGTAATAATAATGACGGTCTTGAGAGTGCAATACCTGTCAACATGGTTACTTTTTCGACGTTCGTTTTGTTCAGGCAGGGTGAGATAATTATCTTCTTCGACGAGCTCGGCGATGGATAGGAGTAACTATCTCTAGCCACTCGTAGTGGAAATTGCGTTATATTACAGATTAGGTTCATATTCTACAGAATTCCGATGCTTAACCTTCATCGGTATCTTGGTAGATGTTATAAAAGCCCGACAATGTTCACCAGATTCCTTGATCCAATCCTGTGCCATTCTCGGTGAAACCCCCACTATATCTAACTGCCTCCTAAACTCCCGCCTAAACTCATCCCTTCCGTCGTCGTCATGGCATGCCTCACCAAGTTCCTGGTCAAAGACCAAACGTAGCTTCGTCTTTTCCCAGTTCTCCCAGCGCTCCACCCTAAATGCGTCCGTATCGCCTGGGGCAAGTGGCTCGATCTCTTCTGTAATCTCTGGACCAAGCAGGAACTGTGGGTACGTGTCTTCCCAGTGGGGTCGAGTACCAACACACTCCCAGTCGACGATTCCCGTAATTTGGTATGTTGCCGGGTTGACGAGTATGTTGCGAAGAGAAAGGTCGTGATGTTGCAATGCAAAATTACGGGGCTGAGATGGGAAGAGTGCAGAAAGAATTGGTTGGAGCTCGTCTAACACCTGTATCATGTCTTCCGCATCCTCGGCGAGATCTTCGTCAAAGTCGCTATGTAAACGAGCGTCTGGCGATAGTAGTAGCTTCATGTCTTCCAGCTCCGAAGCAGCTAATGCCGCGATATAGTCTGCATCGTTGGAGTACGGTCCGAGATCCCTAGGTACACGTAGTTTACGCCCCCCGGCAAACATGTAGGGTGTGACGAGAGGACCGAGGATATATTTCTCATCCTCCATGCGTAACACGCGAACTGCGGCGTTGAACATATCGATCTCTTCACGGAAATAGAGAGTTCCAATCCCAGTGAAGCGCCCTCGGAGATCTCGAAGTTGGCGCACATAGCCTACGACAGACCTCGTCACCTTATTCTTAGTTTCCAGGTCAATGTCCCTCCAAGCATCTGCCAGAGAAACCCCTGGGACCTTTTCCATCAGGGTCCACTCGCAGCCAACCTCATTATCTGAGGTAGAGCTGTGGGCAATGATACGTGGTACTGGAATGGACGTACATTCCTGTATGTAGGAATTGGTTGCGACCTCGCCTGCAGTCTTGAAAAAAGGCTCCACAGGCGCGGTTGCGCGGAATATGTACTGAAGGGACCCGAGGGTGCTACTGCTATTGGAAACGGTGATAGCGAACAGTTTGTTGAAGGCTCCTTCTGCGAAGAAGGTTGCAGAAATGCGATCACTCGCAGTGAGCCGGAGGTGCTTCCTGGCGACTGATTCAATCGCGGTAACATCTGGAGGCGAGAGCCAGCGCGGAATGGCACCCCAGATGCCAGATTCCCAGATAAATCGGGGCTGGGACACGCACTGACAGGTATGGCAGCGCGGCAGAGGTTACACGTAATGAGGTATGACCTAGAGCTGATACTCACCGTCTGTGGACTTGACATGGGCGTAGAAGATATTGAAGACCTGCCAAGTCACACGACGCAATTTTTTTATGTCACATACTGTGTACAAGTTCTTTGTCGGGCTTTTATATTAACATCTACCAAGATACCGATGAAGGTTACGCATCGGAATTCTCTAATTCTGTAGAATATGAACCTAATTTGTAATATAACACAATTGTATCTGACTATTCATTCATGTGGGTTGATAAGGCTGAGTGGTTATAGATACTGGTTACTCCTATCCATCGTCGAGAAGATAATTATCTCACCTGAACAAAACAAATAGGCATGGATAAATCTAAGAGCTCGAACGTCGCAAAAGCAACCATGTTGTCAGGTATTGCAAGACCGTCAGTTGTCTCAGTACATATCTGATACGAGACTGGCCACAGGAATTCGGTAACATGCTGGGCTCGGCGGCATCCCAGTACAGTATAAAACAACCCATGGACTATGTGCTATCAACCATAGAGCTGGGTGCGTAGATAGAAGGAACGATTAGTTGCTTACCGATACAGAGTAGGAGCAAGGCCTCTGTATAAAACCCCAATTCCTTCCACTCTATGTGAGTTGGTGATGGTTGAGGCCAAAGTACGGTAAGGATTGAATGGGACATGATCTAGCCCAGCTGTGCTAGAATAGGATGTAGATCTAGACAATAATGGTGAGGACTTGGATGCTTGTGCTGACACTATTTTGGTCGTGGGTAAGGCACCGTAACCTTGGACCGTCCCTTGCATCCTAGTCTTGACAAGGTCAAAAGGGAAAGTAATAGCCCAGCCGACTGTGGGGCGTTTATGCATACGTAAGTTAAAACGAATGTACCGCATTACCAAGGCAAAGGGTAATAAGCGTGGGCGTCTCGTGACCCAGGCTGCGGCTCAGGACGATGAGGATGGTATTACTTACCGGTGGCGCCAGGGCCCTGGAGCATATTGCGAAGTTGGAGAAAAGGCGATGACTCAATTCATCGCGGAGGTCATGGTCGGGGGTCGGACTTATCCTGGCGCAGATGAAGAAGAAGGGGGCAGAGCCGAGCATTCGCGGAGGGGACGTGCAAGAGAAGACCACATTGCGGAGACTCTCTTTCAGAAAATGTTAGATGGGATAGAGAGAAGGCGACGGGTGGAAATTTGATGGGTCTACAGTGAACACATATCCCAGGATTTGACGACACTTGCCCACCACGTACTGAGCGCGCTGTAGTCCCGGAACCGCTCAGTGGGCACCTGGTGAAGAACTTGTTGTGCCGAGATGATTTACTATGGTGCCTTCAGGTATTTTAACCGCGCCCACTTTGATGTCAGGGAGGTTGATGACATCGGCGCCTTGTTTTATGGGACTTGCGTAAGGGACTGGTGCACATCCCGAATCATGATTAGCACCGGCATGGTAGCTTGGATAGGAGAGCCACTGTCACGGAACCCGTTGGCTTCCCCTTGGCCTCTTTCACCAAATTCATCTTGCCCTGTCTCCTCATCACTCTCCTCAATACTTTTATCTCGATTCTCGAAATTATTAGCAAAAGGTGGAGATGAAGGGGGGCTCGGCGGCTGTGACAAAGTTCTACCAGCCTCAAGCCCTAAGCCAAGTCCAGGCGGTGCGGGTGGACAGCTGGGAGGTGTAGGATCTCCCGTATGGCATCTAGTGGCGCGGCGCCTATTTATTGACTTTCCATGATTGTAAAATATGAAATATAAGTAGAACGCACCTTTGGCTTGGGAGCTGTCGTGCTGAGGTGCCCCGCATACTTTGAAATGAAATCCCCGAGCTGTAAGGTGGTGTCTGCATCCCTATGGACTCTGTGGCGTTGAAAAGTCCTCAGCTGTATCCAGGAACCCCCCTTACAGATTTTAGAGCAGGTGCACCATTCAGTCTCTGAGGGATCGTTAGACGGTATATCGGGATCGTCTCGCATACTAGTAGCGTGTAAATTGGCTTTGCGAATTCGGAATGGCTTGCAAATTGGAAAAAGAGAATCCAATTTGAACAGTAGCGAATACACTAGGTAACCGGCAAGGTAAACGTTTAAACAGCAAACGCAAATGAACAAAAGCGGAGGACGCGTCAAACGGAAAATTACGTGTTGTCCAGAGCTAATTCACACGATTCGGCCGCGCGCCATTTTTGACTGGGATATTGACGTGCCGCGATAGTTCTTCTAGGCTGCTTTCTCCCGAATCGCCTGGTGTACCTCTTTGGTCACATCCGCGCCTTCGAGTATATAACCGGGGAGCTTTCGTTCCATGCATATTTTGTAGTATGATTCAAGAACTTTGATATCAGAAACTTGTGCTGGGGAATGTCTCATTAAGGTGCCGAGGAACGATCTGCAGCGCTTCAGCAGGATCAACCATCTGAATAGAGTCATTCTAGAAATCTCTTACCTCCTTTGCCTTTCATCATGGTGGTAAATAATCAGCGACCTTGTTGCGCGACGACCGTCAACATTGGGTATACTCACCATACCAACGTCCTGGACCGCCTCGTTACCTACCGGGTATTCCGATACCTTTTTGGCCCTCATTCCAGCATGGGCGTTCACCGGCTTTGCAGCCTTAAAATAATGTGGGACACCTGATTCGTAATTCATTAAACGGTGCGAATATCCTCCTAACCTTTATTTGGGTGGTTTTGACTGCAGTGTGATGGGAATCGGAACCCGGTTGAGGGGCACCCAATGCTTGCACATGAGTAATGGGAATGATGCACAGAACGATGAAGGCACGGAATGAGAACATGCCAAGTTAATTACAAGCGAAGGTTGTTGAAGAGGCCTGTACTAGTGACCAGCACTGGAGAAAGCCCAGGGAATTAAGAGCGTTTTGTACGGCGCTGGGATTAAAGCTCCAGTTGAGGTGAAGGGAAACGCATGGTGTGAGTCATCATAGATTTGTTGGCACCCGACTTTGAAATAGCTCCCCTGCAAAATGATGGTTGCGTCTGCCAAGTAGCTTAGGACGGGAGCAGGGATAACAATACGTGTACATCATAACCTGAATGGCACTGCCATCTTGTATTAGCGATTCATCATGATTGCGAGTTGGCGTTGTATTGTATTAATGGTGTAGAACATCGTGGTATCACCAGTGAGGTGCTCATAAAAAACTTGGCGGCATCTACCGTACAATACCAAGCCATCGAAAATTTGAGTAGCGAGGGGAAATATGAAGTCTACATCGAAACGTCGAAACCGACTCAACTGGAAATGCAGTTGAACGTGCCATAAAAGGTGAATGTACCTAAAAAGTTAATGTATGGCGATGGGATTGAAACTTCAACAAAAGATGTTATAGTAGATATGCTCGTAAATGAATAGTGTTGGTTCCTACCAATTATTATTCATTATAAGCAATCACTATTCATTACCATTCAAGATTGGCAGATATGTTTCTCTCGCGGTCGTGCTTGTGAGACTGGCGGGCGTAGCCGTTATAAATCCAAATGATGTGCAGCCGAAGGAACGAAGGTAAGTACAAAAGGTTGGATATTGGTAATCTCGCACCAGATGTTCTGTGGGTCGGTACCCGGGCGGAGCCTGAAGCGGAGGCAAAATTTCTTGCGAAAGTTTCGCGCCAGGGCAGCGTCGTGCTCAAAAGTCGCACCAAAATATTTGTCCCCGCTTCACACCCCGCTCGGCTGTCTCCGCTGCCCCAGAACGAGACTAGGATATTGGATAAAATGCTGCCTCTTTGGCGAGCTTATGATCTGGTCGTTGCACATACGTGACAAACTCGTACCATGCGGATTATATAATAATGCCAATCACTACGAGATGACAGTGCCATTCCGGTTATTGTCGTTATCCTTGCCGCCGTGCTACGCGACTTAGCACATGGAGCTCGACGCGACCATCATTTTACAGGGGCACTGTTGCATACTATGTGCGAACAAACCTACTGTGATGGCTCACACGATGTGTTCTCTTTCCATTCATAGGCCCATAAAGAAAATGATCCTGACTGGGGCTCCTATCCGAGCACCGTACAAAAAACTCTTAGATCCCTGGTGTTTATCCAGTGCTGGTCACTAGAATAGGCCCCTTTGAACAACCCTTCACTTGTCATCATCTTGGCATGTTCCCGTTTCGCGCCTTTATTGTTCTGTCCATCATTACTTATGTCCAAGCATCGACCACTGCCCCTCAGCCAGGCCCCTATTCCCATCACGCAGCTGAAGGCGCAGTCAACCCCACCCAAATAAAGGTTAGGAGGATGTTCGCATCCTTTGATTAACTACGACTAACGTGTCCCACATTATTTTGAGGCTGAAAAGCAGGCGAACGCCGATACCGGAACGTGGGCAAACAAGGTATCAGAGCACGGGATAGGTGAGGTTGGTGAGGTGAGTATATCATGAGTACGCTACATGTAAAGAAGATTGCTGATTATGTACCATCACGACGAAAGCCAACGCAAGTAGGAGATTTCCAAAACGATTCTATCCAGATGGTTGATCCCGTTGAAGAAATGCAGAAATTACATCAAAACGCTGATGAAATACGTCAAATCTCATGTGCCCGCTAATAAAGATCACTATCTTAAAACACACTACGAACAGTGTATGAGACGGAGGTTTCCATATATTCAACTTGAAGATGCACATGTGGATGTGGCCACAGAAGTGCATAAGGCAATCCAGGAGGTAGATGCAGAACCAGGCCGCAAGCATTAGGAAACACCATTAGTCCTGAATTAGATTGAATTATACACTGTTTTTGCATGTTTGATTAAACCCATTGTGAGAGTGATAATGTGAACAGCTATGTATTGTAAGTAGTAGGGATTGAAAGTCTGGTTGCAGATCTGAAAGTCACAACCCAACTGAACATGATATAAAACCAGGTGTAACATGGAATTTTGCATGGTGCCTTGGCCAGGAAGGAATAAGATGGCAGACACCCTAGTGGATGGGGCAGGAGGGACAGAGAAGTCCATGTTACAGTTGAACACTCTTTTTACCCTTCTTACTCATTATGATTACTCTTCTATCGGACTATCTCTTGTCCGTTTACACATTCCTTATTATACATGCTTATTCATTCTTTATTCATCTATGACACCATATGATACCATTATGGCACCATCGCTTACGCATCCTGGTATCTGGGGACTTGTAGATTATGTGTCCCACTGTCAGGGGACTTCTTCTACATGTATAAGTACTACTGGGAATACAAGCTAAGCGTCAGCTTAGTATTAACAGACAAACTGTGCATACTATTGAGGAACTGATTAATCACAAGCATCTCAGCTTGTAACATTAACTCAGTGAATCATAAACTGTATCAGTCCAAGTAATGATTCACAGTGGGTGCCTAATGTTACAACCCCACTGCACACCATGCACACATTTCCTCATTTGGTTGATATGACTTACCTTATTTAGTGGTGCAGCCTTATTTCATATTTGAATGCCTAATGTTTGTTTCACTTTGGCTCCATTCAGGTGGCTTATAAAGTATATAATATATACATAAATACTAACTACTGTTGCTACAAACAGAGATATAATGACTACATAGATATACTTCATTTCTGACACTCTACCTGTTATGGTTGCCTTTAAAGTCTCTCAGGCAGTGACAAAGACTACTTGGATGATAGGCAAGGAAGGGGTCTTGGTTCTCAAGTGAGGGTCACTCTAGGCTAAGATGGGCTTAGCAGTAGCAAGGCAAGCTTAAGGAGGGGAGACAATGTGTGTATACAAAGCTAAGGAGCTACTGCTAAGGACATGGGGTTTATATAGAGAGGGAAACCAAATAAGAACAAAGGACACATAGGTGACACATCAGTGACACTCAGTAAAAATGAATAGTCTCCAATAGTCTCCAATAGTCCCTCTACAGTTTCCTGTAGTCAGCACTGGTCAGACTCAAGTCAGATCAGTCATTGTTATGGTCACTTGGGTAAAGTCTCTCAGGCAGCAACAAGGGCTCCTGGATGATAGGCAAGGAAGGGGTCTTGGTTCTCAAGTGAGGGTTGCACCAGGCTATGACTTGACATTGTATCCCTCCTGTAGTGGAGGCATCTAACTTAGCAGTGGCAAGGCAAGCTCAAGGAGGGGAGACAATGATTGTATACAAAGCTGGAGAACTAAGGGAGAATACATGGGGTTTATATAGACAGAGGAAGGCTAAATATGGAAGGGGACACATCAGCAGAAAGGACATGTCAGCTATCCCAATATAGAAGGAGATGTGTCAGCACAATAGAAAGGACACATCATCACTATAGACAAGCCTGTGAAGTCCGAGGACTTAAGGAGAATGTCCATGAATGTTCCAGAAGGGTGGAGAACATTCCATAAGATGCTATAAAAGGAAATCTAATGAAATGAGAGGGGATAAGTAAAGTATAGTAATGGAATGCATAGAGGAAAATGAATGGGGTCTATCGTTCATAACAGTCATGTGCTGGTGAGACATGCAAAGTATATTTAGATCTGGTTGAATATGGCTGCAGGCTATCCAATCACTTGAATCCTTTCCATTACTTTTGCCAACAAATTATTGACAGTGTTATTCATCAAAGTTGTAGAGACTGCAAGGCCAACATGTGCAAGGAGCTTGTGGATGGTTTTGGGTGTGTTTGTTGCATACAAAAAGAGACCAGTGAAGGTCTGCAGGGCATTACACTTCTGGTTCACATGCTGGAGCATGATGCTGATACATGCCATTCTCTTCTACAGTCATTCAGCTTTCATGCTTGCAAATCAAAATGACAAGTGCTTACAAGGTCAAGTAATTGATCCCATCAGTCTTCCTGCAGTTGCAGATGAGTCATTGCTGATAGGCTTGGCTGGGTCTGCTGACACACATCTGCGCAGCTGGCACCAGTGCCATCACTATCCTCCATTGCTTCCAATATCTCCATCACTGCTTGCACTTCTTATATCAACATCATCATGTGTTATGATAGACATCTGGGAGTTATTGTCAAGCAAACAGTGATTTGCGAGGCAATCATAAGCATGGGAAAATACTAGTGATGTGTTGATCAAATACTGGTAGATCACTGACTTGCAGTAACACTCAATCAATCACTATATCTCAATATAATAGAAGTCTTCTAGAATGATTATATTCATACAGAATCATACTGACTCATCTATTATATGAGATGACTGAGCATTCACACCTTATCTATCCAACATAGAGAACAATAGGCATGAGGGATAAATCCCATTGTAACATGAGGCTAACATGAGTCATCATGAATCATAATCTATTGTCTTACTCATTCTATTGTAGCAGTATTATTAGAATACAAGGATGTACATAATAAGTAGTAGTATTTTGCTTGATTCACTTGGGTGAATGATGAGATTTAGCTGGTGAAAGCTGAATTGCAGAGGTGTGAGAAATGGGCAGGAGGGTTGGTCACTGACCACATCAACATACAGGGCCTGTGGGAGACCACTTCCTGCTAGCATTTCATCTAACCAGACCTCCAAGAGATGGCAACTGACCCTTCTGCCACTTCTGACTGCCATCAGGTACCAGACCTGACAGGGGCAGTGCCCAATGGGTGTGCTGCATAAACTGTAGGTCCATTCCCACTGTTGAACTTGTTCAATGCCTCCCCCATTCATGTCCAGTTATCGAATGTTGCAAGGTAAGGTTGTTTCTCAATATTTCTTCTCATTTGTTGTCAATGCTGTAACATTCCATGTGTGTCTCTTGCTAAGCCCCTTTGGTAATTCAGTAGGCTAATCATGATATTCATTTTTTTTCCAAATAGCATGTTATTTATTTACTAATGCATGATACAAACAAGATACCTAGTAGGCTCGCGATGCTTTAATGGTAGAAGAGCTGTAAAGAAAAGAAAGGAAATGAGAATGTAATGATGTGCACTGTGCTTATAGTTCTAGATGAGAGAAAGAGAAAAGGAAAGAAAGCCAATCATGATATAGATGTGACCCCCAGTGAGAAATGGCCTGTGTGATTGGTTGACACAGGAAACCACAGGCTAAAACAGAATTTTTTCCTTTTTGTAGGTTGCTCTGTCTAGATCTGACTCTTCCTGCTGCTTTCTGTTTGAGTTAATACATGTGCCCAGGGCACTTATAATTGCACATGTAAGCTAGTAATAAAAACATAATCTGCTTAAAACTGTGTCCATCATCATTGCCCCACTCCTCTTCTGCTTCCCTGCCCTTATCCCACTCCCCTTGTTACAGTTGACCGCTCATTTTCCCTTCTTACTCATTATGCTTACTCTTTTATCGGACTATATCTTATCCGATTACTCATTCCTTTGACATATGCTTATCAACCATATGATACCATATGATACCAGTATTGCACCATCGCTTACGCGTCCTGGTATCTGGGGACTTGTAGATTACGCGTCCCACTGTCAGGGGACTTCCTTTTCATTGTATAAATACTACTGCAATAAACTGCTAAGCGTCAGCTTAGTATTAACAGTCAAACTGTGTATACTATTGAGGATCTGATTAATAACAAGCATCTCAGCTTGTAACATTAACTCAGAGAATCATAAACCGTATCACCCCTGCTCCTTCCCTGCTTCTGTCTGCTCCCCCTGTTCTCCCC
>AYNK01002406.1:0-24167 GCA_000497225.1 Amanita jacksonii TRTC168611 | reverse complement strand
AGGAAAGAGGAAAGAGGAAAGAGGAAAGAGGAAAGAGGAAAGAGGAAAGAGGAAAGAGGATCAGTGATAGGTGGACAGATCATTGAGACAAGGAAGGAATGCACAAAGGGAGAGATGGTTCAGAGGGGCAAGCAACTTCGTGTTTGGGTCATTAGGCACAAGAGATGGAATCGATATGCACAAGTTCATCAAGGTGGCAGGAGGAATTCAGAATGAGGTAATGTTGGTGAACTTTTTTTTTTTTTTTTCAAATAGCAGTGGTCATATTGATATAGTACAAATACAATACAGTACAGATGCAGGCTAGTGAAATAGGAGACTAGCTATGAACTTGCAATGCTTTTATGGTATGCGTCCAATATGATGAGCAGAAGTGCAAGGTGAAACTAATATAAAAATAACTGTGGAGGATGAGGCTGGCTAACTCCTTTCACACCTCAGCTTTGCACTTTATCTTGTCCCCTTGAGAGGCTTGCAGGACCTCTCCATCCTTTTGCTTCTTCTTCAGGTCCTCAATCACTCACAGGGTCCTGGTGAGGCTCTTGGCCTTTTTCAGGTCCAAGTATAGATTTTCTGCTGAGGCAACATCCACTGGTGTCACTGTGGTCACTTTTCCCTTGCTATTCTTCCGCTCTCTGTAAAGATCAGAGATGTCTGCAGCATTGTTGCACTTCTTAAAATATATACAGTCTGGACTTGAGGCAGTGTGCATGCCAAGGCAGTTGGAACAGTGGAAGACCTCCATGTCCCTGGGCCTGTGCTGACTAGTGTGGTGACAGCTGGTGCAGAGTGCACAGGTTTATTCAGGTTGCATGCAATTGAAAGAGGCATGGCAGCAGCAGGAGTTCATGCACTGCACAGCAGCCTTCTTAGGCCACCATGGTCAGCATCAAAGTCGTTGTCCATTGAAGTTGATTGTCTTGTTAATAACCTTCACAGCTGTAGAGCCAATCTTGTTGTCTATGAATGTGACTTTGAGGACACTGGTGTCCCCAAGCTCTTTGCTGTTAGTAATAAAAGTTGGAGGCCCATAGAGCTCAACTCCATCCCAAGCAGGGTGCTCATAAAGGCACTCTTCAAAAGTCTTCCCCTCGCTACTGGTGGGGACAGACAAAAATTTTACTGCAGACAGGGTGGGCCTGTTGACTGGAACAAGACCCCTGTCGCCCAAGATGCACCAAGCTTTGGATATGGTTTTAACCATATCCCTAGGATTGAGGACATTTTGGTGGAAGGATACCTTCAGCTTGCCCCAGAAAGTCCAGGAGGCACTGGTAGCCTTATTGTTGCTAATGGTGTTATTGAAGTCTTTAACAATATCAGATGGGCCTTTTTTGTGAAGAGCCTGGAGCAAGCTCTCACGCTTGATGTCAATGATGATGTCCTTGGAGTTGGTGCCCCCAACTGGTTTCAGTACAGGCTTGGTTTTTGAGGGAACAGGCTGCCCATCAAGCAGAGCCTGAGCATATGTTGGCATGGGTGGCTCTTTATGTAGAAGCTGCATAACTGCACCTATGGCTGCAGTGTCTGCGCTGGAAGCTCTACCTAGCAAAGGGAGTTCATAGACTTACAGTGCTTATGCAGTTGCAAGAAGAACTAAGGTATATTCATCAGAATGTCTCTACTTATATACATGTTTCTTATGCTAGTATTATAATATGTAAAACATGTATCGTGTGGCTGATACATGAAGTGATTACAATGTGGCTGACACATGGAACTATTTAGTGGAACCAATAGTTATAACAATGTGGCTGACACATGGAGCTATTAGTGGAACTATTAGTGGAACTAATAGATCTAATGGCTGTAATGTTGAAGCGAAGCATGTTGTTGCCTCTGTGTTTCAACACTTTAAGCACAACCTTTGCATATGATTCCTTGAGTTTGGTCTGGCCTTTCTTGGCATGTGGTTCTGCAGTTGTATTAGTAATCCGTTCCATGGGCTGCTTAGTAAGCAATGCGGGTGTGTTGGTTCCAATTGCCTTTGACAGGCATTCAACCAGGTCTTGGTTTTCCTTTACAAGATTCTGATATAAGTCCACCTTCTTAACCAAGAGAAGCAGACAGTCAGGTAGAGAGTGTGAATCAATGGTAGAGGGGCCTCAAAGGAATTTTGAGACATCAATAATGGTCCTATTTTCTGATGGCAGGCTGTCAACCTGCATTGGGTGTTCTGGCTGCAAGCTGCCTGCTTGTGAGTCCTCATATGGTTCTTCTGGCTGCAGGCTGCCAACCTGCTCATGGTCTTCAAGATTCTCAGATGCCAAGGACATGCCTTGACTAGAAGGAGAGAATGCAGCAGAGCTCTCAGCTGAATCATCGAGAGGTAGTGTCTTCAAATGGGGGGTGTCTTCAGGAGAGGCAAAGGCGCCACTCCAGTTGATATAACCTTGTTTTTGGGCATCAAAGACCCTAATAGTTCTCTGGAGCTTGGGAGAGAGGGAATCCAGACTGACTACCACATCATCAGGGATTTCATCCTCAAGGAGGTGCTTATAGGAGGAATTCAAGAACTTGATGTGCTCAAGACTGAGGTAACAAGACATAGGCATGCAGCTTTCTTTCTAGTGCTGCAGGCTGGATAGAGGGTACAAAAATTTATGCTTAGTCAGCAGAGATGGTGGTGGTAAGAGTCCAAGAGGTGGTGAGTCGAAGTCATTATGCACGGAGTAAAGGGGGAATGGTGTCGTAGCCCATGGGAAACACAACGGGATAGTGAGGGCAATTGGAACGGTAAGTGGTTTTGAGCAAGAAAATGTTCAGCCATGAAAAATCACCGTCACTCACCAGTATCCAGTTTCCGTACAACAATATGTAAACGATCGAGGGAAGGTTGGTCTGGGAAGACGGTGAAGACACTGTCCATAGGTTCTAATTCTTCCCCGGATTCCCTATCAGATGCGACACGGCCGGGCAGAGTCTGTTTTGGTTTCACATTGATAGAATTCTCCTCTTTGGGCTGCAAAGATGACAAGTAAGCCATACTACTATCCGAGCTCGCTAATCTTCGGCGCGCCTTCCAGAGTTTTAGGATGTCGGGATCAATGCCGGCTAATGAATCATTTTTTCGTTCCTCTTGGATTTTCTTCTTCAGGGGGCCTACCATGAACTTAGCATTGCGCCACGATGACCTTTTAACACCAATCGGAAACAACTTTGTTTCGCCTTCGATAACGGTGCTCCGCTTGCTGTGGAAAGGGTGTTGAGGTCCTTGGCTGGAGGCCCGGACTGTGTTGGGTTTGCTGATGCTTCATATCCTTAGTCGACCCAGCACGTACAGCGTATTCGCGTGCCAGGGTCGGTCCTGAGAGGTTTATCTTTGATACACATCGACCGCAGCCACGATGCGCAGTCCACTCGGCATCGGCACAGCAGCTTGATAATCCAATCCATCGCCTTTATATTCTCCAACACTACTACGTACTGCGTCATGGCGCGACCAATCTCCCTCTGGCATATCCAACCCCTCAAGGGTGCATACATCCTCTTTCGTGTAACGTCACTCCTTGTTCTTCTGCCATACTGGGTCCTCTCTTATTCTATCCCCTCACTTCGTCCTCGCGCGTCCTGGACGCTCAAAGGATCCATCATGGTCCGTATAATACGTTGGATGATGCCTCTTAATGCAAAATGCAACCTTAGTCCGTTGAGAACGGATAAGACGCGTCAAGTTCCGGACAAGGAACTGAAGGAGACCAGGTTTATGTGGATCGGCCCTGCGGATAAGATATTGGTGGTGGGCCCAGCGGAAGACGAGAAGGTAAAGCCAGCAAGAATTCCTGGTTACGTATGGCCAAAAGATGGAGAGTGGGAGACGTACCAAGGTTTGGTTGGATTGTTCTTCCATGGGGGAGGGTACATGATGGGAAATGGATTAGAGAGTTATGGAGAATTGGGTTAGATCGGCAGTCTGCCCTTATCCCTTGTTCTGCTATGCTCAGTATGCTGACAATAGTTCTGCAGGTATTGTCCGTGAATTGCACAAGGTGGGATATTTCCGCTTCTATGCGTCCATTTCTAACATCATAGATTAGACCTCAGATATCAGGATGGTTCTATGTGCGTGCCTGCTTTCCGTTCACGGCTTATTGAATTATCATCTGCCCCCGTTTAGCCGTTGATTACCGCTTATCTGGCGAAGCATGTCATCCTGGCCAACTTCTCGATGCAATCGCTGCATATGCCTACCTTACCAATAACATCAAGGTGGACCCGTCAAGAATTATCATTATCGGCGCCTGTGCAGGCGGTTCGTAAGCTCACCGGCAAAACTCTTGGTTCCATGCCTTACCTCATACCTGATAGGACACCTAGCACTCATGTTAGCACGGTACCTTCGTGATACGAAGGTACTGCCAATGCCCGCGGGTATCATGTTATTCTCAGTCAGTCCTTCTCCATCATAAATTATTCAGATAACTTACGGAGGGGACCTGACGTAGCCATGGGTCGATCTAGGTTTGAATCACGTTCTGCTTAAAATATAACCTGAAGCGGCTGACATGGTCACAGTCATAGACAGAGAAATAGAGAAGGGCAACGTACCTCCCAGGCCGAACACCGATATCGATCTTCTAAGTACATCTTTCCTTGCGAATCTCAGATTTCTAGGTCATCACCCACAAGAGTTGCTTTCGTCTCCCCTCCTTTCAGGGAGTATGTTCGATTATTTTTTTTTGATATTAAATAGTACAGTTGCTAATCATGTCTTGCTAGATCTGGCGCCCGCAGGATCGTACAGTAACTACCCACGGACTTTTATCTCGGTCGGGGAATGTGAAGCGTGGAGAAGGGAAAACGAGGAATTAAGGGATCGCATGGTCCAAGATGGAGTCGACTGCAACTTTGATGTACAGGACGACGCTGTGCATGATTTTTGGGGATTCGGTGACATTGTGCCGACTACTCGGGCGCGGGCTCAGGTTGCTAGCAATGCAGTTCAATGGATACGTGGATTAGCAAAGAAATGATACGATATATTACGATTGATGATTGTGCAATATGCTCCTATGCAACGTTTAAAATGCCTCTACTAAAGGCGGTTGAAATGGCTTCAAATCCATTCTCCTGGACCTCAGCCAAGAAGACGTCATGCTGCTCCGCGAGACGTTCATTGTTTCGCCTGATTTCCTGGATGATACTATGTTCCCTTGCACAGTTCGGGCATTCCATCTCATGTTCACCCAGACACCTATTTACCCCACAAGGTTAGCGTGTGACCAGTCTCCATTCTCAAAGAAAGACGGTGCGCACCGTTGATGATAGCTATGGTCACACATAAAATGGATACTAGGCAGATCCAGTTGACCTTGACACGCTGAGCAGCGTGTGACGTGGAACACCCGAGGGTGTTCCGGGTTCGACAAGTCCTTCACCTGGCGAAGCTTCGTCGCTGTCTCGGAGCGGTATGACTTGGTTAGCTCTTGGTCCTATTGTACAAAAGGGGCCTTCAGCCAGGGTAACCTCATTCATATGTAAAGAAAGACCGACATTCTTAATCTGCGCCCCGGAATCCTTGATCTTCTTCACCAACCAATCTTTCACAAGGCCGACACTCGCTACCCCGTTCCTACTTAACACCTGTACAACCCCCAACGGCGGCATAATGTCCTCTTGGTCGATCACCTCGAGCATCTCTTTCACATCTTCCTGATGTCTTGTGAGCAATTCAGGACTAGAGGTCAAGAACCGAAGTACGAGAGGGTATAGTTGAGGATTCGAAAGCCCTTGCTTCTTGAGGTGACTCACAACCTGGTCTGAAGCACCAGGTGCGCCAGTTTCCCGTTCCTTGTTCATCCAGTATCGAAGTACGTCTTCAACCATCCCCAGACGTTCCCAAAGAAGGACGAGTCCATCTGTATAGCCATGCCCAGAGCATAGGATCAGCGCGTGAGTTGGGTCATAGGGTATTAAGTCGCTTTTAAGCACATTGATGGCTTTCTTGCGGAGGACAGACTCTTCAAGTTCTGCTACCTCCCCATTACCTGTGGCCCCATTATTACTGTTCGCAGGGATGCCTTGGCGACCTGGTAGAGTCAAATACAACTCCAGTAGAGTATTCCACACGGCCACTTGATCCGACTGTTCGGCCCCCTCATCCAACCCTTCCACTACTGCTGTAGGTGATGGCAGTGATGGTGACACGACTTTGACCCCATCCTCATCGACAGTTTGCCCCCACCTCCTTGAGGCGACGGTTTCCAAAAAAATCAAGAACTGGCCCATATGGTCCACGAAATGGGCAAAGTAGAGTCTTGGCGAGATCCGCCGTGGTGGCTGAGGCGCCAGTGCCGATGCTGGTGGCGGTGGTACTTTGACCGTAGGCTGAATCGCACTTGAGGTTGTCGCATGGGGAGCAGAGGTGGAAGGCGTTTCAGGTCGGGATATCGAATCGTTAACGGAACCTTGGAGCGAACTGGGTTCTTGCCTCGCCGTCCTCGTTGAGGGTGAAGGAGGCACGACAGTGTCGGTAGTTGACGGGGCACCAGCACCGGAAGAGCGGCCAAGTGAGAGATAGGAAAGATAGGATGACGTGTGTGGGGGTTGTTTCTCGGGTGATATAGGAGTCGGCCCCTCCACTGTTGTCAGGGGGCCGTTAGTCGTGCAAAGATCGACAAGTAGCTGAGTTGTCTCCTCAGGCAGATTGTCGAGTAGTGCACGGCCGTATCGTGCCAGGTTGCTTTCCGCCTGTGATACTATCCGCAAAGACACATTTACGACAAGATAAACACCTACCGTCTCCGTTCCCAACAACCTTAAATACTGTAACGCATCTTTATAATTCCCTGCATCCTCAATTTGAATTCTTAAATAATCTTCATGCCTTTCATATTTCTTCGCCAAGTAGGACGCATGTTCAAAATACCCTGCCTGCCTACACACCCGGATAGCTGTATCGAGATCAAAGGGCAACTCATCCGAGTCGCCACCAGAGTTGCGTTTGGATTCCAGCTTGATAAAGCTGTCAAGGCGGGATAAGTCTTTTAGCTTTGTATAGGTATTCAAAAGGAGGGTCGTATGGTCCGAGTTGGCCAACCCGAGAGAGTGGAGCTCTTGCAGGTAAGTAACCAGGTTGTGGATCCGTTGAGAATCTAGGAACTAGATGCAATGATGTCCCTGTTAGAATGTCGGAAGGAAGGAAGGAAGGGGTAGAGGACAGACCTTGCGAATCACATAACTAGCTTGTAAATGCCCAATTGTATATACGTACTGTTGCATCGCCCCGTCGTAATCACCTTTTGTGTATAGGTGATCTCCATATTGTTTATGAATATCCGCTACACTTGCTTCGTCCAGTCCTTGTGTCTTGGCGAGACTCAGCGCGAGGAGATATAACCCTTTTCGGTAAAGAATATCCAGCTTGGCTGCCGTCGGTTTTTCTTGCAACATAAGCAACTGCGCATAATCAAATTATGGGGTCAGAATTCCGATAATAGACAACCTACATTACCGTCATTCGTCAAGACGTACACCCGCCCCCACTGGGACACGACCTCTCTTACCCCCTGCGTTACTGTACCCGAATAAGCAACGTACTTGTTTTCCAAGTCAAATACGACAACTTTGGTAATATCCGTCTCGGGCACGTTCAAGTTCCGTGCGGCAAAGTTCCGGACTGTAGCAGAGGTTGAGTGGGCGGAGGGCGTGAAGGGAGGAGAGATGATGACAATATAATTGCTGTGTGTGTGTATTGAGGATTTGTGACCTGTACAAATCCATTAATTAGACTTGCTTTCGTTGAGTAAAAAGTAGGATAGATTGCCTACCCTCATAAGCATAACACGCTTCCCTACCTTCCATCCCACACAAGTAAATCGCCTCATCCCTCGCCACAATGACGCATCTTGCTTTCCAGTTCATCCTTGCGCACCCTAACCCACATCCGATTTCATCCTCTATCACTGCCGGTCCGCCACTGCCTCGTCCCGTGACTTGGTACGACAACACCTGGCTAGTGGTGACGATGAAGAGGTAGACATTGAACCAGTCTTCTGTAGGTTCCTGGAAGCCTAGCCCGGTTACCGGGTCGCTTCCCTGGGCAGAGCTAGCGCCGTTTTGTGGAGAGGAGGTTGCCGTTCCGGGGACAGTAGTGGCATTTGTAGGAACGGAAGGCTCATGAACAACGCGAACTTTTGGTAAAGAGGTAAGGGAAGAAGACGAGGCGAGAGATTGGTCAAGGTGTCGGTACAAAAGGACCGTGCCATCTGCGAATCCGATGGCGAGGTGGGCGAGGTTGAGAGAGATGGCGATGCAAGAGACTGGATAAGGCTTGAGAGAGGAGAGTTGCTGGAGAAGCTTGACGGACCGTCGGAGGGCGGGTGGTGTTGGGTCGGTGTTTGTCTTGGTGGAAGCGGGGGGCGCGGTGGGATTGGAGGAAGGTTTGGAAGGAGAGACAAGGTCCCATATTTTCAGGATAGCACCGCGGGTATTAGTTTCTTCCTGAGATAGATCCGTCAGCAAGAAGACGTTTTGAACAAAAAGACGAAACCTACCCCGATAGTCACCAATGTACCATTCTGCTCTGCCATGTGTGTCACACGTCCACCAATGTGGGCAACCCAGCTGTTGATGGATTGAAAGTCTCGATTGAGGATATGGATACTTCCATGGATGTCTGCGACGAGGACGCCTAGAGAGGACGAGGCTACGCATGATATTTCGAGTGCAGCCTAGCGTCATAATAACAATTAAAGAGCAAAGAGATAGTGTAAACATACCTTGAAGACATCAGGTGGACTTTCAAGGTCGTGCACGTCTTTTACGAGCACGACGTCAAAGAATGTGAATTGGCGCCACTGGACCGAATCCATGTATTGTCAGAATAAGAATCAGCCAAAGTTTGGAATGACTTACGGCTGGTGCAGCACCAACGGAGTTTCCTACAGGCACTGGAGTCCCGGTCGTCATCTTTGTGGTCGTGCACTGGCAGGTGTACCGAGGCTGAGATCTGAGAACGGAATCACTTTCTCACACTATTCTTACCCAGCGCGGCTGAAAACGGACCACCCAAACGTTCTCAACCTCGTCCAAGTAAGCTCTGTTGCTACATTCTCTCGTTCCTCCATACATTAAGATTCACACAAGGTCATAGAAAAAGACATATATTAGTCATTGATGGCTTTCCTAGGACTACGCAAGTTCTCCACACCCGTGAGCACCACTTATCCTACACGCACCCTGTGCAAGGGCACTAACACGTATAGATCGTCCGACCCCTTTGGCCGTTCATGGTGTCCGGATCTGTCGTTCTTTACCTATTCTATAATGCTCAAGAGGCGGGTGTAAGGTGTACGTGGTCGTCCCTCGACTCTGTCTTTCAAACTTTTTGACGTGTTTTATTCTGTACAGCTCAAGAATGGCGTAACGACCCCCGCAATCCATACGCTGCGCAGATCGCAAAGGAGTCATTGCATTAGACGTCGCTACCATGATCCTATAGACTTGTTAATATACTTGAGGTCTTTTCTGTCCGGCGCCTAGTACAAGAAAAATAAATTACTCCTTTATTGGTGGCTCTCGTCCCGTTGGTGGAACCCCCCACTCCGGTAAACCCTTTGGCCTCGTTATCCGTTTTACCTCCCACTCTTGGTCCGCCTGTGCAGTCAAGCGCTAGATAAAAACGCTTTAGCACCAATGCCCAAGAGGAAATACGAAGGAGAAAACACGGACGAAATACTCTTCCCTAATATCAAACTTTTTCCTATCCTTCTTCAACTTGAGTTCTTGTTCTTTCGTCACCTTCGCGACACCACGTCAGAAACCACTAGAATATGCCAAAAAGCAAGAAATTTACCTGTTTAACTTTTTGGTCATGCAAATCATACTTTGTTTGTGTGAACGTAGTCAGACCATACGACGCCGCAACCATCAGGAGGACAAAGGGGACTCCGAAGAGTGCTGGATACTTGTGGGCGGCGTTGGAGAATGAGGACGGCCTAAGAGGTCTCGATTCGAATTTCGCCATTCCTTCAGTTGCTAAACATGGAATGGATGTTTATCTGAGTCACAACAACCTTCCGTGGAAGGTCATCGATATCATTAACGTACAACCCAAGGAATATAGCAGGTAATTAACAGCCGAGAAGCGCCATTTGGAAAAACAACCGAGAGCAAGCAGAGAACATCGGTGACTTCAACCCATCGCACTAGAAGCAGCATGGCGAGCGAGCCCATCGCGTCTCGTAAACCTCTTTCCGCACATACAAGAATACTTGCGTTGGGAATGCATTAAGCTCTCATGGTGCCTCGTCATGTCTCCCATCCTCGTCGTCTGCCGGCCACACCCGCAGACAAAGTACTTGACGTCATTCTGTGAAACTATTGAGGTGGGTGTTTCCTGGGTTCGGTCAGTATCAGGAACACTACCGACCATTGGCAGACGAACCGAGCTAGGCGAGCGTTCTCTTCCATCTGTGACTGCATCATCAAGGTCTACCATCCCTTGTCCTATTCCATGTTGACGGACGACCGGTACACGCTCTGAGTACCGGTGAGAGAGTTGTTCTGAAAAACAACGGTAACTGACTACGCCACATACCCCTAGCTGACGCGCGCTGCTGTCTTGAATCGATGATTCATCTCGGTCCTTGATCAGATCGCAGAGCGAGGACGCATGGACGTATTTTTTGCTGACGACCATTTTCAACGATGATATGAGCTCCCGAATGCAAATGATGAGAGGCATGGACGCCGAATTTAAATGTCTCTTGTCATCGCAGGGTGACTGACACAGGTTCTTCAGGGAGCTGTGTATACCATGTAACCGCCGTTTACACTATGTGGTTTATGGAATGACTCAAACATGGTACACGGCGTAAATCAGATATCCACCGCACCCTTGCTAAGAGAATCACCAAATGCGAAGCCATCACAAAGATATATTCCAACAAACAGACGGTTATCCACTGCTCGCGAGAGTTGGTCTATATACCAATAACCAGAAAGTCGTTCCTCAGAGTACATACAAATTCAAAGCTGCCTTGGCACTCGTTCGGGAAGATCTGAATTTCCTCTCCCCGATCCGTCGCTCGGCGCTTCAGCGTTTAGCCCTTAGTAGCGCCATTGTATACAACCGCTCACAGCACTTCTTTCTCTTGGGGTGATTACACAGCAAAAGGCTGTGTGATATTGTATCAGCCAAGTAGTGAGAGTTCGGAGAAAGTCGCAAAGACCTTCCAAAAACGGCAAAGGCGATAAGATTTCGGCAAACAGGCGGAAGAAGATTTCCAATGGTTGTCCTTGACCTCCACAATCTCCCGCCTCCTGCCTGAGCACATCTCCATAGCTACTCACTTCGGACATGAGCGGAGTCACCGTCGTACTGGGATCTCAATGGGGCGACGAAGGCAAGGGTAAACTTGTGGACATCCTTTCCGCAGAGTTTGATATATGCGCTCGTTGTGCGGGTGGAAATAATGCTGGCCACACTATCGTGCATACCTCATTCACCGGTGGGAAGACTACCTACGCATTTCATTTGATACCTAGCGGTGATGCCCCATCAGTTTTTTTTTATTATTCTTCGTAGCGATTAACATTTCACCATTCAGGTGTGATAAACCCTCAATGTACAGGAATAATAGGCAACGGGGTAGTTATTCATCTTCCGTCGTTTTTTAAGGAATTAGAGGCGTTAGAAGCTCAAGGTTTGTGTCTGACCTCTCCATCACGACCGCTGTTTACGTTGACATGCCACTCCAGGTTTGGACTGCACAAACCGTCTCTTCATTTCCGATCGCGCCATCCTTGTGTTCGATTTCCACCAAATCGTCGATGGGTTGAAAGAGATCGAGCGAGGAGGATCCAGGTTTGTTCCATCCCAACGTTTCCAGAAATCTAATCTGGCACGTCCACCTCTAATTCAGCATCGGCACTACTAAAAAAGGCATTGGCCCTGCATACTCCGGAAAATCCTCCCGCTCTGGTTTACGTATCCACCACCTTTTCGATCACGGAAATTTTGCCGACAAGTTCCGCAAACTTGTCGAAGGCCGGTTTAAGCGATACGGTCACTTTGAGTATGACACTGAGGGCGAGATTCAGAGGTACAAGGTAATGATTCTTCCTTGCCTAACCCCCTCCTCCTCTTCCCTAAACGTTGATATAACATGGTCTGTGTTGATAGGCCTTGGCGATAAGACTGAAGCCCTACGTTATCGACTCTGTATCATTTATCCACAATGCCTTGGCCTCCGGAAAGCGCATTCTAGTCGAGGGTGCTAACGCCTTGATGCTTGACATTGATTTCGGGACTTATCCATTTGTCACCTCCTCTTCTACCACCATCGGAGGGGTGTGCACTGGGCTTGGGATTCCACCCAAGTACATCAAAAACACGATCGGAGTCATCAAGGCGTATACGACCAGAGTAGGCGGTGGCCCTTTCCCTACCGAGCAATTGAGCGTGAGTTCCTCTCGCAGGTTTCGCGGCCTTGTGTGATATCATCTCGGTTCTAAAGGATGTTGGGACCCACCTCCAAGAAATCGGCCGCGAGTATGGAACCACGACGGGTCGGAGGCGAAGATGTGGCTGGCTAGACCTCGTCGTACTCAAGCACTCTTGCCTTATCAATGGGTATGACAGGTTGAACCTCACGAAGCTGGACGTGTTAGACCAGTTGCCTGAGATTAAGGTCGGCGTAAGGTATCTAATTGATGGAAAGGAACTTTCTGGCTTTCCTGGTACGCTTTCATCGTCCCATCTCTGAGTTGACTCATGTCACACCTACCACTAGCTGACTTGGAACTCCTCTCTCGAGTCCAAGTCGAATATATCACATTACCAGGCTGGAAATCGTCGATAGAACGGGTCTCTCAATACGAAGCGTTACCAGAGAGCTGCAAGAAATACGTGGAATTTATAGAAGGCTTCTTGGGGACTCCGATTGAATGGATTGGCGTGGGCCCTGAGAGGGAGAGTATGGTGAAAAAGAAGAGAGTGAGGGAGTGAAGTAGAGTCGTTATACACAGTGATTATGACTTGTGCTCTCAATGAGACTCAGTGCGGGGGGTTAGACTCCGAGTCGTTAGGCAAGACGGCGGTTCGGAACGTGGCACGGGCTTGGCGCGGGTTCATCACCGAAGTTCATACAGCGTGTATCACAAACGTAAGCGATTAGAGTTGATGCAGATGTAGGCCGATCAACATCAAGCGTCACTTCATTGCTCATGTCATGTCTTGACGCCAAGTTTAAAACGTTCCCGTATTCAATGTCCGATATCGGCACACGGCATAACACAGCCACCTCGTTGCTGACTAAGCGCCTCGAGTCACCACCAACTTCCGCAATGACAATGAACAATCCAACCCAGAACTTGGAAGAGGCAGCGACC
This sequence comes from Amanita jacksonii TRTC168611, assembly GCA_000497225.1. NCBI lineage: Eukaryota > Fungi > Basidiomycota > Agaricomycetes > Agaricales > Amanitaceae > Amanita > Amanita jacksonii. Next base: position 10,832 of record AYNK01002406.1, on the reverse strand, counting down.
GTCGCGTCAGAATTCATCTATAGTGCGCCCAGCAAAGTCCACCAACTATGACTTTATATCTTGATTTCTGCCCTAGGTATTGACAACCTCCCGAATGAGGTTCAATTTCTCCTTTCCGAGATCAGAGCGAAAGATACCCGAGCACAAGGTGAGCTATGGTTCTCCCCCGCGTCTGTTTTCTTCGTTAGGTTCAACAACAGAGATACTCAGCGTACCCATAGAACTGCAACAAGAGATTGACCGAGAATCTGCCAGATATGTGCGACATGCTTTACGTTCAGCTGCATCATCTACCCCCTCCAATTCATCCGCTCTCGCGGGCTCCTCCTCTCCTTCAACCTCAGCAACCCCAAATACGAACAACCACAGTTCTTCACCCTCCAACGCCGCCCCCACTTCACCCACCAACACCAACACCACCACCACCACCACCACCACCTCTCGCGCGGGCTCCCCTAGATCAACCGGGGCACCCTCCAAGATTGCCGCATCCTACGGAGAAATTCAACAGCTCTGCGAAGAAAAATGCGCCCTTGCCCAGCGCCTGATTGACCTCATCAATCGGACGCGGGCAAAACTCGATCATGACTTGACTAGAGTCAGGGTACTCCAGGGCGAGCCTACGGACTATCTTGTTCCAGGAGGCATGGGCCTCGGGCTCACCGGATCAGGGCCCACCCAAACTCTTGCGGGGGCTGCCGGAGTTGCAAAGTTAAATGGAGTGGGGGGGATGCTGCTTAGTTCTACGGGTGGGTTGAGCGGTGCTGATGGTTTAGGAAGGAATCCGGCTCTACAAATCAGCGAGAGCCTCAGGAACGTGCTAAGGTCCAGCCCTTCAGCTGCTGCCATTGACAGTGTTTCGGGTGCTGGCACAGGGAGTGCGACAAAACGTAGGTTACTCTCGTTTTTATCTGTTGTGAAAAGATAAGTGGTTAATGTAGCAAAACTTGCTAGGGCGCCGATTAGCCACATCAGCTTCAATCAAACTGACTACACCAGCAAGGCGACGTTCAGCTTCCCCCGCTACCACTGCATCCACAGCAACACATACTCACCAACGCTCACGGCTGTCTCGACAAGTGCTGCCACCCGAAGAATCAGAAGAAGAAGCGGAAGGAGAAGAGAACGCAGGAGAGAATACAGAAGAGATGGAAGACGTTGATGCAGATGACGATGACAAAATATATTGCTTCTGCAGGAAGAAGAGCTTTGGAGATGTAAGCATTTCCTTTTCCTTGTTCATGAATACTAAACTTTACGTCCAGATGATTGCCTGTGACAACGAAGGCAACTGTCCTTACGAGTGGTTCCATCTTAGCTGTGTCGGCCTTAAGCAACCTCCACCTGAAACGTGGTATTGCTCCGAATGCTCAGCTAGTATGACAAAAGGTAGTTCAGGAACAAGGAAAGGTCGGAAGAAGTAGGCCGCTAAGGCTATGATATCGATTGTATTTCCAATATCCCATAATACACGTAGTGAATAGCATTGCGATACACATGATTTTTTCCCCACATATCAGAATTAGTCACTCTGGGGCTTCGTCCAACCCAAAAATCTGGCGCAGTAGGTGGACTTGCCCAAATGGTCGTTCGCTTCCTAGGAGTGTGGCTGCCGCCTCATATCTGTTCTCAGGGCTTCTTACGTGGTCACAGATCACCCTGTACGCTCGCGCCACGAGCTCCAAAGCCGCGTGGTGGATCTTGACGTGATACCGCTGCAGTGTCAGGTGAGACAAGCGTGCTGAGTGCACTACTTCAGGTCCAGATAACCACATGGAGAATTGGTGAAGCAAACGTTGCAGGTCCGATGGTTGCATCCCTGGAACATGAGATAGTGGTTCCTAATCAGGTGGGCGCTCTTGTCAACCCAGATCGCCAGGAGAATATCTTTGAAAAGCTCACCTGATGTTGGTACCGGCCGCAAATCTCCGTGGCATGCTTGAGGCCCGCCTCAGCCATGATATTTCCGTACTAGGGATTAAATGTAAAACATACACGTCAGCACCTTAAGTGTACGTACATGGTCATTAATGAGTAGGTTCACCCTTCCATCCACCACAGCTTGGATTACGTCCTGCTTCTCAGACGTGAACTGATATGGTTCTAAGACGCTCTTCGGCCGTATCAAAATAAGGTTTGTCAGGTGACGAATTGCGACGTACCTGAAGATAAGTCATTGAATTCAGAACATATACTGCCTGATCCCATCTTTGTCTAAGCCTCTTCTTCTCCTCGCTTGCAATGACGGTTGCCTCCAAAATCGGGTCAACCATCATATCCAACACTTTACGGAACCCTGAGACACGTGTATCGTCATCTTCATCACCCAATAGAGAAGAGTGATAGACTGTGGCTATTTCCTTTAAGATTTGGCAATGTTCTAAGATTGCAAGAGAGGGTAACAACGAGGGATCATCCAATTCCTGGACTTATCAATACATGATATAACCACGCATTGAGGAGACCCTACCAGTTGAACGCGAGTAAGGGCACGCCCCTGAGTATCAACCGAGTCGAAAAAGACCTTGTATGCAACATCGGTTGTCCTATGAATGCTTACATGATTCCCGGTTCATCCACCCAACGGATGAAACTTACTCCTCTAGCGTCTTTGAGACAACTGCATCTTTGCCGAGCGTCCGACGCATTGTGATGAGGTAAAACTGCAGCAGATTTGCAATCTTATATGAAACAATGCTGCTTTCTTGGGACCTGACAGTCTGCAAAACGCGAATCTCAACAATGGTAGTTAGAACCTTGACCATCGTGTTTGACACCGTCGACGTACTTTAAGCGGCACGCATAATTTGCCGACGCCATGATCCATGAGTTCATGAATCCAATCCTCTTCCTCAATGTTTTCATCAAATTTTCTTGTACTGCCCATCATTCTATTATCGCTTTTCAAGTCGAATAATGCTTCAAGAAATTCCCGTTCGGCTGCGATGGCCTGGTGGACCCACGCCAGCATGTCTCCGACGTAACGCATTGGGTCATGAGCGTGCAACTCGATTGGCCGCGGCAAACCTGAAGGTCCTCCTCGTGTCAACGCCGTGGTGAAGGCAGTGAGGAGGGCTGCCTGGCGTATTTCGGAAAGGATAGAAAGCACTTCTCTATGATAGCATTAGTCTACTCAAGACCTTGGGAGGTACCGCAACGCACCCAAGTAACTCTGGTCTCCTGCGTAGGCGTTGAACACATTCACACAGAATAGGATTCACTTCAGGTTGTCCATCCCTGGTAAACTGCCTGAATTCTGAGGAACACCACCGGAAAATTTTATCATAGCCTTGCTCAAGATGAAGCAGAGTATCGGCCATGATATCTAAGCTGCGATTGGTAAGCAAAAGTGAATGCATGGGTTTTTTTTAATTTTTTACCCTGCCTGAGTGGGACCATCCTCTCCGGACATAAGGAGCCTGCAATCGTCACGTATCCGTTCCGTCTTGTCCATAGCGGCGAAAAAACGCTCGCCAACGGGGACATCCCGCTCTCGTATGGCTTCGATCTCTTCTTTGGATAACGTGAATCTCTGTAGGAAGAGCGTAGCAATCAGCTTTCTCTTTTCAGTTTCTTGCCTGCAGACAGCATATCAAAAATCGCAGGGAGGGGGAGGAGCAAAGTAGTACGCATACACGAACCTTTCTTCCCTTAGAGTCTCCGCTTGCTCCAACAATTCCTTACTCGCACTCCTTGTTCGTTCCAAGTGGGACTCTGCTTCGTCGCAGCTGGTTCGCATTAGATCTACGTACCGTTGTAGTTCCAACACTTTCTTCGCAAGGGGACAATTATTATTTCAGTTGTAGGCAAATGCGTCAATACCCACTTGGTCTACATCACCGAGAGCCTTGAGAAATTGCTGGCTGCCTTCTGCAAGCTTCTTTTCCATATCGCGGCGAAGATTTTTCCGAGCCCTAGCTGCCATCTCTCCTGAGACAAGACTGGGCCCTGCTACTTTCCTCGCGGCCCCAGAACCGTCATCGTGCAGCTCCTCCAAGGTGGAATCTAGAAATATGTCCCCCGACGGATTGGTTTGAACGTAAAGTTCCGACAAGGTCTGCAATGCCTCCCTAGTGGCGATATCATCGTAAGTGGTGCTAAGAATTTTATACAGCCTCAGCGTGGTTGGATTTTTGCTTGTAGTTGGGAGGTTTGGAGCATTCTGCCCGAGGCTTGAAGGTGTAGGTGATGGTGTGGAGGCAGGGATCATTTCACAACAGAGCCAACGTGACGAGGGAATGATTGTATTATTCAAACGAATGGCGCAACGTTAGACTACTAGCTGTGGAATAATTGTACATAGGTTTTAAATATCAAGAGTACCTTGTCCATAGTCTATTAATGATAAAGAGTAAATTGTTCGTGTGCTAAAGTGTCTGTGTGAAGAAGAAAAAAAAAACGCATCTGTAGTAGGGGTATTGGTCTATCAGGCTGTTGGTGTTGCTGATGTGTGAATCGAGAGTGTTCCCGTAGATATCTTTGTAATCGCTGTGGTGGAGGGCACTGTCCCGGCCGTTGGGCCCGTGCAAGGAGCCGTGGGGATTACGGAGAAGCTTCCGGTGTACTCGTCAGGATATGTGCAGCCGGCAACAGTCGTGATTCCACCAGATGTATCAGAGCTATCAAACCAGCCATTGAAGCTCTGCGTCAAGCTACGTGGGGCAGAGCTGTACGTCGGTACAGGCATTGTGATGACTGTCGCTGTATTGGTGTATGTCGGCATAAGCGTAACAGGGACGTCTGCGTGAGAGATGGTTGGGGGTGGCCATGGGTAATTTGATAAGGAGGACGCGGGAATGGAGGAAGTCGTTCCAGTTTGCCAGGGTAGGAACGTGCCATCCCACGGTGAGGAATCACTATAACCCACAGACTGGCACATTCCGACAGCTTGCCTGGGATCGCTAGGTATCCAACCGTTCCGATAGCCGAGCTGGTATGACCATAGCGGTGTTTCTATTTCTCCTGACTTAGCAGCACCAATCTTTCGGTAGCCATAAATACTCCGCGATTTCTCACAGTGGAATACGGAACGGTACCTTCCATGTCCAAAAGAACCAGTCACCAAAAGCGTCCATGCTAGCCATCACGAAGGTTTTGATCCCTTGGGTCATGCCCGACGTGTAATTCTGCCATTTATTGTATAGATCGCAGTTCGGGGTTACTGAAGTTGCTTGGGGGCCACGTAAAAATAATCCACAATCATTTGGGGAAGCTGCGAATTCGCCCGCAAACGAGACGCCAAAGGTCTGTCGGCTGTAAAAGATAAGCCGGTTATTTTTTTTTGAGAATAAAAAAGAACCTTTGGTTAGCCCCAGGACCCCAGACGTTGCACGCTGTTAACGGCCAAATCCCTCCAGGTAGCCCGCTAGAGCCAGCCACGTCCAGGGGGCTTGTTTGGGCACCTCCAAAAGAGAAATAGTTATGTTTGTCCATCATTATGCGATCCGAACCCTGCAGGAAGCCATCCCAGTTTGCTGTACCCATGAAGCCGTCGTGAATGGCAATATACTATGAAAATCGTTAGTCTATTTCAATTTTAGGCACCAGCAAACTTACGGGACCATGGCCTTCACCATAACCGGTGATAGCTCTCATCATGTCATGTGTCTGGAGGTAGAAGCTTGTTATCTGATCCATTCCAACAACTCCAACAAGCGGTTCGTTGATAACACCGAAAATTGGAATGAGGTTGCGATACTGTGGCTGTGATATGAATTCGGTCAAGACCCGGATATAGTACAGCGTCCTTTCAGCATTGGCAAGACCCATGTTTCCATTCAGGAAATTCACGGTGCTTAACCTTTAAGAAAACGATTTAGTTAGAGAAGGGCAACAGATCTTATGAGGGTTAACAGCACCGGCCAGAGTGGTTGTAACCATTCTGCGACCCTGGAACAGAATGTAGATCAACGCAGACCCTCATTCCATATTTCCTGGCCCAACCAAGGAAGCGGAGAAAATATCTGGAAAAAAAAAAAAAAGAAAACAGTAAGGCAATCTACCAAGGCGCAGAGTTAAGTGGCATTACTTCCAAGACGTTCTAGCCAAGAAAGGTTCTCCACCCCAAGTTTCTATCGCCCAAAAAGGAATGGGTACTCTTATAAAGTTGAGACCGGCACCTGTTTGTATGTTTTTTTTTTTTTCATCAGTTCATGCGCGAGTAGAGTTTACACAAAAAGCGTACCAGCCATTTCTGCAACATCCTGTTCGCTCTAAACCAATCACTTAATGTCAAGTCAAACCATAAGAGGATGCGCGTGACTTACTATGAATGTATCATAGTGGTTTTCTAGTTGACTGATACCACCGTTCGCCACATCATTTGCCATGGCTATGCTAAGATCCCATTCGTCTTTGGCCGTTGGATATTGCTGGAAAAACAGTGGAGTAATGAATGGCTCGATAACAAGCCATCCACCAAGGTTTACACCATATATTCGATCAACGCCCCAATTCCAGCTCGTATTCAACGGCGGTGTCCAAGAATTTGGACGGGCATCGTCATTGAATGGATTAGACGGATCTTGTATCCCTAATGATAGATGTATCAGCGTACGCCGCAAGTATGAACGTGAAAAGAAAAAGAAAAAGATAGACTCAACAAATTCCCCCAAATGGGTTATGATAAGTAAAGACAGTGCCATTTTCTGTAACAACCCTAGATCCGTCCCCACCAGACTTGCCAAATACATCCAAGATGAGCGCTAATTTTTCGGGAAAATTTTGCTCACTTACGATTGCATTTTTAGAGCTACTACCGCTGGAGCTGCCCCCGCCCCCGCTATTGGTGCCAGTTGTGCCAGAGCCTGCCGAAGCGGATGCCGACGCAGCGCCAGAGGCATTGCGTTGATTCGGTTTGATGGCCACGAAATAGACGGGAAGTACAACGACGAGAACGATGATGACAACAACAGCAGCCAGAAGGGCAAGGAGGGCAAGGAAGCGCCTCCTTGTCAGCTTTGACTGTGGAGGAGGAGGGGTGGGATCAGGGTTGCTCGTCGGCTGCGACTCGTGCTTTGACAGGGAATCTGATGTGACAAGGCCTCTGACCAACGGCAGGGCAGTGGCTGTAGAAGAGGCGATGGACATCGTTGAGCGAGCGGCGGGCTACACGCTCCAGAAAGGGGAGACAGTTGGTTCCAAGGACGGATTCCTATTTGAGAAATCAATTCCACCTGTCCAGGGCGCGTCCAAGCGAGGCTAATCCGGGTATGTCCATCAAATGGCACTAGCGGCAGGAACGCCGAAAGCGGAAGACACAAAACAGTTTTACCGGCAGGTGGGCGTTCTTGACCTTCTTTTGAAAAAATACCTGGGCAGCCATTTCTGAGTCCTGCAAGTTCATGCGGTACACGAGGCAGCGACTTCTTGTTCTGAGGCCGCGTGATTCATTTGATGCGACGCGGCCCTTGCCGATGTCATCGGTATGAGCGGACGAAGACCCCAACCCTTTGGCACAGTTCTCTGCTTTTTTGCCATCTGTCTCTATGGAATGCTTTCAATGCAAACGTCCATAACGCCCCCCGTCCAGCGCTTGTCGCTCGCTATCACCATCGTCCACCCGTGTGCCACGATGCACCTTATCGTCATGGCTGCATCATTGATTGATGGGCTTTTCCCCGTGCAGAAAGTCAGGTCACTCTAACTTGAGTTCTCTGTGGGTAACAGGGCAAATTTTCCCACATTCCCACCGCCTGCAAACAAATTTTCAACCACGTTGCCTCCAATTGATTTTGCCATAAATATCCTACTTTCCAGAAAATCTTATGACATATCCAGACGTGTACACGAATCGCGCTTCTAGACCATTCGCAGCGCTGGCTCCCATACAAGGAAAGATAAACCCTGAATCTCCTTTGGCTAACATGCGTGTTTCTAACCGACCCCACGATCAGCGCTTAGGACTGCAGTGTTGTTTTAAAAGTTTACCACTCTGAACCAGGGCCAACCGCCCGAATGACAAAACCTGTATGAGTAAGGGCACCGTCCCTTTTTCAAGATACTGCCGCACGCACGTATAGCGGATAGATCTTGGAACGCCATCAAGCCGCTATCTTGTCCCTTGTCCAGTTAATATCCGTAGCGCGTCTTGTCCCTGACCAATACCAGCAAAAAAAAAAAAGTGGTTCCCGAAACGCTAGTGAGCTAATCCCAGAAAATTGGTTGGCCTGGAATGATTGATCTCCATTGAATATAGCCTCATTTCACCTAAATTCGGCTACCGAATACCAAATTAGTGGACCGACGACGATAGGGTTGGTACATCGGAGTGACAGAAAGAGAAGGCATGTCAGAAGACATGAAACAGCACCACTTACTACAAGAACCTCAATGAGGCTTGAGATCTTATCGCCCCTCCACCCCCCTCCACCCCCTCCCGACTGCAATGGCTCTCACACTTCCTATGGAAGAACTGACTCGCCTGCAAATCACCTTCAGGCTGTCGCTCCCTGATGACATACTCACGTTTGAAATGCTCTCGAATTCAAATTCCGCGAGCATCCCCTCTACACCTCTTAGCGGATATAAATTGCACCTCAAAGGAACCAGGGACGGATCGGGCCTCTGTCTCAAAGTCTGGGCTCACTATGAAGAAGATGATCAATCAGACCAAACGACACATGAGACCAACACTGACAGTAAGTGGATGCCTGGCGTCCACAAAATTCATCACAAAGACTTTTCATAGCCGAAAGCTTCGAGCTTCATTCTCCGCAGTTTACCGATGTTTCCTCAACCACCGAACCTTCGCCTGACGCGGAGAGGGACCTCGACGCCAGTTCAGGGCAGAATATCGATATTTATGGAAGATATGCGGAACCGTCATGGGGTGAATTCCAAGCAGTTGGCGGACAAATGCAACTATCAGATCCGTTTATGCCCCTGGACCCAATAGACGTGTTTGATAACAACACTTGGATCAAAAACAATTCCGGTGCGTCTCTGTTTTTTTTTTCACTTCGCCTACCGCTCAATGACGGACACGATATATGTAGCCTTTGAGTTTCTGGAAAATGTTAGTGAAAGCGGACACCCAATGCTTCGGATCGATACTTGCTTTGACAAACAAAACGTACCCGACTACCATGGTAAGATTATTGCATTCTTGAATCATGCATGATATGCTCAATGAGTCGGATTAGAAGGTCGGCCAGTTCCCTATCCTCCGATTCTACCAAGTGTGGGTCCATTCTGCGAGCAGGGGGCCTCTCCCAGTTCTATTCACGGAGCATCAGAATCAGAAATCCTTCTCACACCGATAACAACTACGTCCACGGGATCCCCCATTACTCTGTCATCGAACACGAATTCACCAACAGAAGCACCGCCAATATCCTCCCCAGATTGCCCTTCACGTCCATATCGATGCCTGGAACCTACCTGTGACCGGTGGTTCAAGCGTGATTATACACGTAAAGTCCACATGCTCACCCACCGCCGAAAAGATAGAAAGCCCTTTGGCTGCAACTTCCCCGGCTGCCCCGAACGATTTTCACGCAAACACGACCGACTTCGACACGAAGTCGGTCGCCATGGGCTCGAAAGCGAATGGACGTGTCAACCGTGCCATCGGTTCTTCTCATCGAGCGCAACAATGGAACGGCACATTTTTGATAAGCATGGAGATATCGTGTCGGAAGCCCGAAATCCGTAATACTTCATAATCGTCACCGTAACTTATTCTGTCGCGCTTTGCTATGGATGGACATGTATACATATGGATCTATGCGCTGTATCGATATACGTACATTGGTATGGATTGTTATCGGGGCTCCAATTCGCTGGACGTGACATCGGGAATGCAAGAGCTAATCTCACACGATGTCGTACAAAACGAAACTGAAACGTGAACGTGGCGGATGCATGGCCGAATAGTTAGGCTGCAAAAGCAGCCCGTGCGGTATCCATCAGTATTCAATTCTGTGAGGAAACGCTGGGGAGCATAAAAAGGTTCAGCTTGGCTATGTTTGCCAACACAGTGATGGCCCGGCTTCCCGGCAACCAGAAGCCCTGAGTTGAGGCACCTTCCGTCTTGACGCTCAGGTTGTGTAGATAACGAACGGTACAGATGACAAATGCTAATGACTCGTTCGCAGACACCACCACCACCGACAAAACCCACATACATCCCATATTCTGGTTCGGCGACGGCTCGATAGTGATACAGGCACAAGAACAATCATTCAGGGTGCACCATTCCTTCCTGTCCCACCTCTCCCCGTTCTTCTCTGCTCTGGGGTCCCCAGAAGCCGATGCCCCGAATAGCATTGGTGAGCTTTTTATTGCCCGATGAATAACATGTCCCTGTTTATCGTTTTGCTCTATAGTTGACCTAAGCGATAGAGTATCAGCGCATGACCTTGAAGTCCTGTTAGGCCATTTATACCACGACATGTGAGTCGACTGCGGATAGCGGGTATCCCGGATGTCTTATTCGTGGCTAGCTATCTTTCGACAGATTCACCCATTGACCATTTTGACCCCATTCTGCGTTTATCGAGCCCTCGGCTACTTGATTTCCCCACTCTCCATGCTACTGCCAAGCGAGTTTTCACTGACAAGTTTCCCCGCGGCCCGTCCCCTAGTTACCGACCCCTCAACATTCTTCAGGCTCTTGCTTTGGCAACCGAGTTCCATCTAGAGCCCGTGAGTCATTCCAATTCGAGTGTGCTTTATAGCATCCATTCCATTAATTGTCTGCTCGAAAAAAAGGTTCGAAAGGTTCTACTTTATAGTATTACCACAGGTAGTGAATTCGACTTCCATGACAGTTTGGTCGAGACACAGCCACAGCCCTCCGGCCAGGCTGAGTCACCGAGCACCCAACTGAG
>AYNK01004037.1:0-52063 GCA_000497225.1 Amanita jacksonii TRTC168611 | reverse complement strand
GTCTCTCCTTGTAGCCATATGCTTTACAGAAAGGGACAATCCACCCGTCTGCACCAAGTTGCTCCTCTTCTGGGACATTGAACTCTTCCTCAAACTTGAGCCGCTTTGCCTTCAACATTGGGCCGGTAATAGATTCTCCCTTCTCCTCCATATGCCTCATCCAGAGAACAAGGGCACGCTCAACATCTGGTCTTGTGACAACACGTGGACGCTTTGAAGAAAGTGCATTCGGATGTGATGTGATGCGCCTCTCAAGATCCTCCCATGATTTCATCTTCCTTGACAGGGTGCACTGTGTGAATACTAACATGCCATCAGACTTTGAAGCAAAGTGCTTCACAACATCGCCTTGGGTCATTCCAGGGTGTTGGTCAACAAATGCAAAAACTGTCATCCAGTCATGAAGTGTTAGGTTTTCACGGCCATTTCTTTGATTACATTTCCTGAAGTTTTTGGCACATCCTTCATGACAGGAAGCTTGGGCTTTCGCTGGTAGGGTTTGGGCCTTTCACGAGATTTCCGAGTAGGCTCAGGGGGCATTTTTGTGGAATAAATTTTCCATTCACTACTTATGAGGCATTAAAAACAGTTTTGGGCATGCCCGAATGACTGACTGGGCACTCATTCATGATTGCTATCATTTTGATATTGCATATCACTGCCACCGGACCTATGCGTTATGCGTTATGCATTATGTACCTTATGTCCCTGCGTCCCATGGTGGTTCCAATGAAAAGGCTATGCAATATGAGAATTATGCATGATGACGTTATGCATTATGAGCAAGTGTACTGTATATGCATAATTCTCGAGACTTTTCTTCGCGGCAGCGCTTCCCACAGCCACTTTGGGGGATGATGTATTAATGATCGTGGTGTCGTTTGACTAAAGCTGATGCCCACCCAACACCTTTGCTTTTCAACCATGCGTTCAATTTCCTCTCTCGGGAGTTGGTTCTCTTTGTAATCTCGACATGCTTTGACTTTCCGGTGGTCTGATCGGCTACAAGGACGGTCATCCATCGAACCCTTACCCTAGCGAAAAGGACCATAACATCCAGCAACAGAACATCCATGATTCTATCTGACGTGTCCCCATTCAAAATGGCGGCCTGCACTGCAGCGCGATAATACCAGGCATGCAAATTGACCCGCCAATTAGGACGATTTCGAAAATATCGGACTTATCCACCTTGCGTCACGTAAAATTGGCTGACAACTCCAAAGACCACAGACACGACCTCTTCTGGCGACTGCAATGATTGTAAATACAAACTACATGTGACGTTTACACGCGCCACGTACGGACAGTTTGGTTCCACCCTTGAGCGTAACTTCGAGCGCTTAATGCCATCCTGAACCTCTGGATCATCGAACTTTCGGCCGATCAAGTGCTTAGCACAGAGCATCTTGATAAGAGACAATCAAGTCGGGCTCGATATTAACAATAGATAGTAGAAGTCATCATATTTTGAGGATTCGATGTCACCTGGTTCTTGGCTTCATCACCGATGGAACGCCGGGTGTCCCCAAAAGCAACGTAAGACGCAGTCATCCTGCCACCGTGATCATACATGGACGGAGGAACAAGGTTCGCAAACTGTCATTAAGGAAATACTCTAAGTTTCTATTTTTTCCGACGAGATACAAGTACACACCATCATCATGCTTCGTAGTGCAAAAAAATATGGACTGGTGGCCTAGGGGTGGAAATGGGGCGGCTAAAAGCGACGTCAGGAAGGCCAGCATCAATGTCAGGTCAGAGATCCACTACATGTTAGAAGACGATTTACATGTCTCTTTTCGGGGATGGTTGATGTACAAGAGAGAGATAGTTGAGAATACGAATTTGCTCGCCGTTACTTGCGTCTGAGATGGAATCCACGCAGTCTGACCAAATCCACTTTTCAAGTTGAATCCTATCATCCTCGCCCTGTTGAAATCCGGCCACGTGGTATATCGCGGTGTTCACATAAATTGGCTCTGTGGATCGTTGTACGTAACCCTGAAATGAGCAAAGATTGAGGACAACACCAACGCCCGCATTAGACTTACGCTTGAAGCACGGCATGCAGTCCTCATTCCTGGTGGTTTAGGCTCTTTCATCGACGCCCCCTTAATTGAGCTTCATGCTCCGATCATAGGATAAAACCAAACGACTGGCCTCAAAAGTTTGCGACGTTGATTAGAGGTTCAATCGGCACCTAGACTTGGTGTGCTCTTGTCCGTAGTAGACCAGCCTGGTCTGCGTAGAAAAGTTCGATATCGCGTACGGAGCCTTCGTTACGTCCGTTTGGAAAGCGGATCCAACAGCTTCAGAAAAGCTCATCAAGGGGAGGGGGGCCAAATATACGTGTCGTTATATAGAAATAAGCCACGTTGCCTCAAAGTGCCTGAGTAAATGGGCAATGCTTGATAAGAGCGAATCTTTTAATTTGGCGTAGGCTTACACTAGTTCCTTAGCCGGTTTGACTACCTTCACTCCACTCGTCACCTCCCAGTTTTCAACGTTTACTCGAGCTTGCAGGACGAAAGGCGGGATACAGTTGCAACCTTTAGCGACGGTTACAACGGCCAGGCACCCGTAACTCGTGCCGCCTGTCCGTGCAGGTGGCATATCGTTTGTCTCTGCAGGTACGTGCATCAGAGCAGTCCAATCGGCCTCGCGCAGAAATTGTTTGACCTACATTGTCAATTCATGCTGACCCTTTCTAACCACCGAGACTCTTCCACGTAGTATCAACATCAAAGAGCAGACCATTTCCAATATTCCGGTTAACTTGATAATCAAAACCGAGTTGTCTTTCCAAGCCGCTTCAAAGATGACAAAAAAAAATTTCTCTCCACCTCCCTAGCCTGTAGTCGGAGGAATCTGTCATCGAGCGCCTTGAAAAACTTTCACTGCCATCGATAGGCCGGTGTTATTCCTCGACGAGGGTGTAGTCGAACTAGATGAAAGAAAGCTTGGGCTAGTCAAGGACCAATAGAGGGCGCTGTCGGTCCCTTCGTGGACCTAGCTAAGGACACGGCGGACGGAGGAGGCGTTGGCTGAAGTGGTGAGTAGAATGTGTTAGTGGGCAAGCTGAAAGGACGATAAGTATGGAGGGAATAGTTGGGTTGATTCGTTCGTCGGGTACGTACAAGCCACGTACACAATAGACTCTGTAGCGGGAGGCGATGTTGCGCAGGTAGCAGTAGGTGGAATAGTTGAGGGAAACGTTTGGAAGCCGTTCACTCAGTAGTTGCTAATTCTTTGGCCCAATTGGAGGATTATTGCGTCTGCAACTCGCCCTGAAATCCCACCAACTCCATGTCACCATCCATCCTCTACAACATTTGCTACCGTGATCCACGAGAAATACAATACGTCTCTGCGGCTCCATGACCAGGCTCTGCTCAGCCAGTACTAGACGAACTTGCTCAGAGAATCTCAAGGATGCGAGCCCATCGAGAAAAGCTAACTTCCCTCTGGGCTAGAGCGCTAGGCAATGCCCATGGATATCAATGAAGGATATTTCGAAGAAAAGGGTAATGATGCCGAAGACGAAGATGGGGATGGGGATGAATACACCAGCACAAGACTTCACAGGTTATTCAAACCCACCCTCACCAGTGCCCTCGAAGGACCATACCTTCGTCTTATAAATGCAGCTGCTTGGGCGCGCTCAATTCTACATCTCCGGACCCAGACTCAATATCACTCTCCCGTCCTTCTTTTCTCATAGAGATTTCAAGGGCCGCACCCGATATCGACGCAGCCTCCAAATGCCTGTTACACCTCGAGCAACACCGGTACTCCGTTCTTCCTCTCAAATAGCCTGGATACGCCTCGCACCCCATATACCCCCTACTCCCGGAGCTACTCCGGCAATGAAGAAGGCGCATCTTTCTACCTTGCCCCATTTGTCAAAAGTTTATTCTGATAGCTGCCTTTGTCGCATCTACGAGCAGCTAGATGGGGTATGGAAATGCTGCTACGGTGATAGAATGCTAATGTTATTATTGATGGATAGGTACCTCAGCGCTCCTTGGTCCGACACCGTTCCCCCTGGGTAGGCTTACCGCAGTTCTTGGAGCGCTGTTGGACGATAATGATATGGGCGAAAAAGTCACATCGACTGACGAAATATTCAACGTTCCTGGTGAATATACGGATATGGAGATTTCGAGAGTGGGAATGTGCACTGCAGGACGTGTTGACTATATGGGTGACTCACTGCATCGATTATCGGGTGATAGATCACGAACCTTTCGTCCGGCCGTCCAAATGTGGGATTTCGCTGATACGTCGAAACACCTAACAGAGGTTGGTGCTTCAACACTTTAATTCTGCATAATGTAGATCAAATCAGCAAATTTTTGTGTAACATCTAGATTTTTTTGCTGATGGTAACATGCACTATCTTTTCATCGGCATCTCGTTCTATAATATAACCCTTTCTTTTCATGCATTCGTCAAACCCAGTTCTATCGCTTGCACGGTGGTGATGGCACTCCTTGAACAGGATCAACCATTTGCATAGTATCAATTTTGAAATCTCTTACTTCAAGCGCCTTTCAAAATGATATAAATAATCAGTATGATAGTAAAATTTGGTAACTCACTCTGAACCACATAGGATCTGATACAAGTTGTTGAGGAGTGGTCTTGTAGTTGTCAGCAGCCTAGGATATTTTACTCGTAGCTCGGAAAATGACCTAAATATCCTCCTAACCTGTCCATGGGTTTGGGCTGCCCGGCGTGCGAGTGTAGCCGGTCTTTCAGAAGAATTGCGACTTGGCTGAGGTATCATAGCAGATGCCGCCTGCAGCTGAGTAATGGCAATGATGAGAACAATCAAGATACGAAATGAGAACATAGTAGGGGGGGAAGTTGTTGAACTCGGAAGCCTGCTTCAGTGACCAGCACTAAGGATACTCGGGGAACTTTTTATGCGGCGCTGGGGTAATAGCTCCAACTGAGGTTGTTTCGTTTACGTGGAGCGGGGCATCGTGGATTCATTCAAATAGCACAACAAGGACACCTGAGAATTAATGATGTACGTGTGACAACTATCGCTTAGTAGACATTACCTTGACAATACTCCCAGTCATAGGCTGCGCCGCGCCGGCTGAGCGTATTGAGTTTACAATGGCCGTATGAAAGCTTGTGTAAGGTTACCATCGCTTCACTCGACTTTGCTCCGGTGACAGCAAATAGTAACGAGAGCTTGGATCCAGACATGGGGACACAAGCGATATTTGAAAAATACTCATTTAGATGTATAACCTACTCGCATCTAGTCAAGAAAACCCCGACTGGCAACTATCACTCTAATTGTGCCGAGGGGGTTGCAAGCAAAGCTACCTGCCATGTGATTATGGGTACGAGCACCAGGGCGTCAAACACTTACCTATAGATAACCCACACTCCCTACCCACATGGATATGGCCTACAGTACCCCTTTGCAGCGCGTGACTACGAGGTATGATCTATAAAGTTGTCGTATACGCGCCGAGATTGCTGTATCTTTTTTTATGTTCAACAACTTGTTGACAACAAGTAGGCGAAGCGGCGTGATTTCGAAAAAAAAAGGTAATGTGGCCATCATGCATCATGCATCATCGATCATCAGCATGTCGCATTTTAACGCTCACGAGTAGATACTTACCGAGCTTACGAAGGAGAGCTTCGCGCGTTTACCTCCCGGATACGTCTTCTTTTGCACGGCCGTATTTATCCCTTCAACAGCCACATAGGCAAGATTACAAAATACTCGTTTTGGGCGTACAAGAGGCATGTAGAGAAAACTTAACTATCGCTTCTAATACTACACACACCTATGGCTACCATCAAGGGGGAGCTGGCACTGGGTTAGTAAGTATGCGTGGCATCTTCAAGTAGAATCGACCTTGTTGCCATGCTATATACACTCCCGATGCAGATAGGTTTGGAAGGTGCCAACTTTGGTTTCCAGGGGGAAAGGAATCTCCCTGTCGACATTCAGAAATCCCGCCGCGGGCGCACTTGACAATTGGCTTGGTATTTGCCAAGATCTCTCACGATGGAATTAACTTCAAGGATGGTTTCCTGACGGATTTCAATGCTACGAAATTCCTGCTAGTCTTAGACGAAGATGACTCCCTGCAAAATTCTGCGTCAAATTCGCGTCAGGCGACTAATCTCAACCGTCTATCACCCATTGTGTTTATGGCGAATTTGGCCTTCCGGAGGGTAGTACTGCGGACGGGCGAGATCTGTTCCGAGAATGCACAGTAAGGAATTCCAATTTATTGGCTTGACTTATTAATAACCTGCATCGAGGATGTAGGAATCGCTCTAATCTGGGATTAAACGAAACCTACTACAACACTTGTAGAACGTATACCATCAGGTGCCCTCGTAGATGCAAATGTACACCTTGCTTAGCCTTGAGTTCTTCAAGTTCATACAATGTGGCAAGCCTAACGGAGACACCCCTTATATATGTCCACTATACGTTCTGAACCCCCAGATGTTGGGTGGGATCTCATATAGAGAGGTGGCATCTCTAGCATCACATTCAAGCTCATCAATGATAGTCCAGGCTCAGATGTTGATGGGGCCTTGATGGGAGTGGCAGAGGGGGTTACATAAGTAATCTGAGAGAGAGCGAGATTGATACAGTTTCTGATTCACTGAGTTAATACTTCAAGCTGGAAGGCTTGTTATTAATCAGTTCCTCAAAGTATGCACAGTTTGACTGTTAATACTAAGCTGATACTTAGCTTGTATTCACAGTAGTACTTATACAAAAGGAAAGAAGTCCCCTGACAGTGGGACACATAATCTAAGAGTCCCCTGATACCAGGATGTGTAAGCGATGGTGTCATAGTGGTATCATATGGTATCATAATGGTGTCATGGGTGAGTAAGCATATATAATAAAGAATGTGTAAGCGGACAAAGAATATGTTGAAACGAGGTCTCGACACTCGCTCGGGTAAGCAGTAGACCCTCGCAATCGTGCGAGGGTATTCTATTTGTTTTTAACTAGATATATACTATGTACAAGGTAAAAATAGGATGGCGAGTGTGGGTGTAGAATGGAAGTGGCAGGGTTGGTATTTGCCAAAAGAGGAAAAGCAGCGCGCTCGAAAATAGAATTGATATTTACATAATTCCAACAGAATAGTCCAATAGAAGAGTAAACATAATGTAGTAAGAAGGAAAAGAGTGGTCAACTGTAACAGAGATGTTGTAACATCAAAGTCTCAGTACATCTTGGAAGAAGCTCATTTGCATTCCTGGCAGGTGAGTCAGCCAGCAAAAAAAAGTGGCTGTAGTCATATCTGACAGTTGTGTTATTGACCTTGAGGGACTGGAGGAAAGTGAAGTTGCAAGCAATTGGAAAGGATGACAAGGTCATGCATGTGTTGGAATACAAGCATTGTTTGTCTGATATTTTTCATAGATTGAAAACTTGTGTTGTATACCTCAGATTAAGCTCAATACAGTTCTTTACAACTGAGGCTTATCTATTAGATCTTGCCCTGGCATCTCAATCCTTCCCTGCCAATGGCATGTTTTGTTTGCAGCAGAACAACACTGAGTTTTTGTAAAGACAGAAGTCTGTCAAGTTTATGAAGACTAATTTATTACCTGTAAAGACAGATGTAGCTAAAGTAGCTATTAGTCAGTAATATGTAATAAAGAATGTTGTCATACCTCAGTCTGTCAAGTTTATGAAGACTGAGGATCACAAAGCTGAAACATGTGTCAAAAGCAGCATATTATGTAAGCAGAGACAAATAGTAACAAATGCTCAGCTGAATAAAGATAAGTAATGAACATACAAATTACAACAATTGGCTCACTTATGGCTCTGAGCTGAGCTGTTGGCAACACTAGGTAAGAGTAAAAGAAGTGGTGGAGATGGAACATATTGCTTTGTAAATATTTACTAACTAAAAACATTACTTCTTACTTGTACACAGTTGTAGTCACTGAATAATAATCAGCTCAGTCTATTTCAGTGTTCTGCAAGTGAGAAATCTTACAGCTTCCTTGCACCTACTGAAGCCCAAGTCTACTGTTGACATATTAGGCCTAGCCAAAGTTCAATTGCACTTTTCAGTCCAAGTTGTATTGCAACATAATGATAAAGCTACAATTAAATATTCCTGTTGTCACCATCCAGACAACCCAAAATCATCAGGTTGTCATAAGTAGACTAATTTAAACAGAATTGGAAAGCTAGGTATAAATGTATTGGTATGTGCATGAACAACTTTTTTCAGACTTCCGGGCTCGATGGTGATTTGTACTGCAAATAATAATCCATTAATGGTCACATATGCCAACTCCAGCAAAACTGACCGAGTCTGTGTCCCTCTCCTCTGTTATGCTAGTTTGAATGGTAACAATGGTCTTGTCAACCCTCGGGATTGTATAATGATGAGTCTCCATTTCCCTCAGTTGCGTCGCGCTAGCAACTGTTTGATCACCCCAGGCCCGGTGGCGAGTGCGCCCGTTAAGATTAGCGAGAGCTATGTTCGAATACCTGTTACAATCAATATCAGATACGAGAGGTTTTACTGTCGGTCGAAAACGACGTACAGTTTTCCGAGAATAAGAGCCCTAAACATGGACGCGATTGTAAGGAAACATCCAAACAGAACGAAAGTCCACCGCTTACGGAACGATATGTAAGAAGTTATTGGGGTATTTGAGGTACAACGATAGGTCGACAGTGGCTGTGACGACAGTGACTACACCGGTTTCGACAGTATGAACAATGAGTTTGGTAATGAGCGTTTCTGTTTTCTTGAAGGCGGAATTACTTTTGGCCTGGAGGAGCTATTAGGGAAATTATAGTCAGGAATACGTTGACGGTCCCAAGATGTCAAGGCTTACAATAGTAACCATGCTCGCAGCGATGAGGAAGTCACATGCGAGAGATCCTGCTAGCCATATCTGATACATTGTCTCATCAGCGGGTTTGGATTCCTACGACAAGGTGGATACTGACTGAGACTCCGATTTTATAGCCCTTTAGAGCGCCAACGCTCAAACTGAAGCCGAACTATGGATCTCGGTCAGACATTATAGCAGCCAGCGGGACCACGACAGCTCTTACTCGAATCCCGTTGACTACGGCACTAAGGCCTTGCATCAGAGCGACCTATTCCGAGGCGTTAGATGACACCCTGGTTTGATTATAAGAGGGATGCATACGATGACGATTAGAGCCGCGGCGAGTTGGAACGCCCATCCATTGCGTCTTAGAACGTATATTCTCCTTGGGATGCATTAGGGTCGTAGACAAATTCAACTGCATCCATCCACCTACCATGCGAAGAATGTTTGAACGGTAATCGACACTAAGTTTACATCATTGTCAATGCTAATACTTCGACGGTGGAGAATGAGAAACATACCCAAGCCTTCTGTGACTGGAATCGTGATGGAAGACCAGCTGATGTGTTGAAGAGACGCTGGATCTCCCCACCCTTTTACTAGCACATCCCATGCCCATATTGTTGAGAACACTGTCTGACATAACTCGATGACGAGTATGGTAAACACTAGGATGGTGAATTAGAAAGATAGGCCTTATTCATGGAAGAAAACGAACCGAAAGCTCTGATCCCATGCCGTTCATTTGGAAATGATATGCTAAAAGAGTCTGGAACACGGATGTGTTAGCTGACACGCCGTGCGTGAGTTGGGGGCGATCATACATATCTGGAGGCACAGTACGCCGAATAGTCCCCAATTGAGCATCGAAGCGATAAACTAAGACAAGATAAGTTTGATACGCAAGAAAGGGCCTTGCGGTTACTCACAGCGGGTCCAGCACTGGGTGAAGGACTTAGCTCCTCCGACAAACTCTAAACATAGGCTCCACGTACAAAAGATGAGCGATGGTCCCAAGTTCTGCAGGAGACGCCATTGATAGCCGTGTATTGGATTAAAATGAAGGTATGGTTCTGGAAGCTCTGGTACAGTATGACGGTCAACGTGAAAGGGACGGTGCCGGTTCGAAGAAATATAACCGCCTGGGGGATGAAGCGGAATCTGTAGAACAACAAGTTAGGTTTTATATGTGCACAACAAATTTCGATGGCACCTTAACGCGATTTAGAGGTTAAGGGCGTGTTGCCTGATCCTTAGAGTGGATACAGACTTCGGGGGATGTGCTCTTGTGTTATTTTATGGGGGTTGGATTTTTCTCCCGATGCGTGCCGTCATGTGCTGATTGACATTGCCCTAACTTCCCATATTCAATACTTGACATGATCGCGTAGATTAATCTGGATGAATCAAAGTTTCAAGGGAGGTTAAAGCTCTTGCCAATATAAGGAGAGATGGTATATGTAATTACCTGCATCTGGCATAGAACGACTGGTCGGAATGAAAAAATACCCACGATATCCGGGACTATTTAGGGTCACATAATGGGCTGGCTGCATATGGTAAGCTTGCTCGGAACGCTGAACGCCTCGATATGCGGTACCTTTTGTCTACCAATGGGATTGACCTTTGACTAATTTAATAACCGGTGTAAGTCCACTCACCCATGCCACCAAAGGGAACCTGCTTCTGCATAGACATCGACAATATTACCGTAACACGACAGAGAAAAACAGAAGACTTACGTTGAAAGAACGTCTGGGCAGCCCGCCTAGTGCGGGGTGAAAGCCTGACGGCAAGATATCTGGAAGACCCAGAGTGGCGATTCGTTGATGAATTATCCGCGTTAGTCGTAAAGAAGTCGAAAAATTTTGGAACAAGGACATGACAAGCGTGACCATCGGACGAAAAAGTCATTGACATGCGTGGGAACGAAAAAGATGCGCCAAGTAGCCCACCGCGAGGGTCGAACTCGCAGCCTTCAGATTGCCTAATCCTTAAGAGTCTGACGCTCTATCCGATTGAGCTAGGCGGGCAATACCTCTTGTTTCCCGCCGTCTTCCACAGCGCGCTGTGCAACCATGTTCACAGTTTCGCCTCTGATGAAAATTAACCGCTGCTATCTCCGACCAACAAGCGGACTATGTCAGGTGGCCGCAAGAAAGCCCGAACATTGAGGCCGCTTGTGTTTCCCCTGAGGCTACGTAAACCCCGACGAGCGGACACGCCGCCTGTCACAAGTATGGTTCGGCACGATAATGGCTACCGCCTAGCTGGCATGCCTAATCAACTAAACTAGAATATTAACGACATCTGTGCGTCTATTCAGAATCAAAAACCATATCAACTTCCAAAGTACTGGTGTAGGGTAAAGCTTGGAAGTTTGATTAGCTTCTCGGAATATGTCATGTCGTTTGAGAGTGACAGGTCATATCAAGGCTCATGTCATCCCTTAACATGAGTTATGATGACGTGATGACAACGCACAACCCGGTCATCGACGGTGCGATTTTTAGTTTATCCGAGCTTTGGATTGAGATCGATGACAATGGATATAGGAAGCATATGATACCCCCGTAATATGATACAACTTTGCCACATGCACACGATGTATACGCATGTAATATACGATCTGCTGAGGATCCCGCTTTGCCCGCAAGCTTCTTCCATGCAATCCCCATGAGCTGGGTGATTGAACGTTCATTAATGATTTAGCGCTAATCATTACTTAGCTAGGCCGTTTCACCAAATCCATGTACAAGGGTTCTGCGCCTTTTGGGAAACGATCGTAACCGAGCACGAGGTTGATGAGCATTCCGTCTTATCCGTTCCCGTTAGTTAAACCCGCCGCCCCATAACGCGCCACGATCAGATTCGATACTTCAAGTACGCTAGCACCCGCAGAGTAACAGAGCTAACCTTAAACGAAGGAGTGTTTAAGCACCACTGCTCACGCAAAGTGATAACGAACGCCGCCTCGTACTCTTTCCGAGCAACATGTTATCCAGCAATGATGATCACACGTGCAACGGGTATCATTACAGTGCTATGGATTGCCCCGGTTTCGGTATTTGTAGATATGAAGCACAGGTATATATCGAGTGGAGTGTTGGCCCCTTGATCAGAAGTCATCATTGTCGATCTGCCACCAGCGTCATATTCGGGCGTAACAGATGTATGTGTGTGAGGTATACGAGACACTGTACGATCATGAACGTGCTCTCCCTATATTACACAAAGTATGATACGTAGCAGTGTCGTTATGACGTTTCGATTGGGACATCCGGACCGTAGCCAGAGGGCAAGACCCCATAACACTTCCATATCACAGATGAGAGGATGGTTCTTCGTTCTCGCTTACGGTGCTATTCCGGTAATCCAATACAGATGCAGACGCACAGGATCTCCGCAGTGTCCCAGTCGTCAAACAAACAAGGGAACATCGCCTAGGCTTGACCTTTTCCATAACAACGACATTCCAGTCCCTTGTATCAATACGGAGCAAATGGCAATAACAACAGACGTTTTATTTAAATCCCTGATCGTCGTTGGATCTATACTTATTATCGATTCCTTGGTAAAACTCCTGCTTCTGTGGTGCACGGGCAAGTGACGGCTTGATAGCGTGATTGGGAAGTTGGGCAAAGGTAAACCTAAATATGGAACAACGAGTAAAGAGGCTGTTCGTACTTGTACAAGTAGTTTGCGAATTGGTTGATAGGAACCTGCGTTGGTAGCGGACAGGCTTGAGAGCTTGACGGACCTGGTGCACATCCAAGGACTTTAAATAGGTACCTTGTTTCAACCTTGACAACCGCAGGGCGGAGTAATACAGTACCCCTTGACATGGGAATATGCCGTCATCTCATATGCGTCATCTGCCGACTTCGGCACATTGTCTTTTCCACGCCTCCTTGTAAAGTCCCACGGCGCCCATACCACGCCAACAGTACAGTTACATCACCTTGCACGCAAGACTCGACGATTAGCACGACGAGATGGTGAGTGTTTTATTGCTCATTTACGCTTCTATGTGTGCTCGTCGTGTGGATTTTGGTGGTTTTGGAGCGTAAGGATACAAGGAGGGGGTGGATGCGGTTGGATGCGAATGGATGCGGTGTGGGATGAACACACGTTTCTGTATATTCTCGCTCTCTCTCTCTGCCAGTTACTAACAGAGTTTTTTCTTTTTTTACAGACAAAGGGTACCTCGTCATTCGGGTAATGTGTCCCACCATTTCCTCAAGAGCCCAGAACAGCACTCTGACGGCTTTACAGTAAGCGACACACGAAATCACACACGCTTTGCAGGCGATGTGGAAACCGGGCATTCCATCGGCAACACAAGAGTGAGTACTAGCTCAACCCTCTGCTCTGTATCAATAATCATTACTTTTTTTTTTCTTTCCCTCTTGCTACAACAGCATGCGCACAATGTGGATACCCCTCGGCTAAACTCCGATCATACGAGTGGGGGCAAAAAGCAAAACGCAGAAAGACGACGGGAACGGGAAGGATGCGGTACCTCAGGACGGTATCGAGGAGGTTTAAGAATGGCTTCAGGTATATATGGCGCGAATTTCCTTGCAGGAAAATCTCTAATAATATTTCTTTTTGTCTTGCAGAGAAAACACGGTAGCAAAGAAGAGAGTCAAAAAGACAACAAGCGAAGCATGATGACGGGTAGTTTTTTCATGTTGTAATGCAAGTCCTACAATCAATGGCCTGTACCGCAAAAAACAGGAGATATATACCTGTGCACATGCTCCTGTGTGCCTCACAGGTGTTGATAAGATGTATAACACCTACCTGATACATATGGCCGTCCTTCACAACAATCTCCTTTTTTCGCTCAATACAGTACCGCGCTCCTCTGACGGTTGCGCTCATGTCCACCGTTTCATTAAATCAACATCAGTGGGCCGAGCTCCAAGCTCAAGCACGTTCGTACAGGTTTAAAATTTTAACTATGGTTTGTTTGCTTTTCGCTTGGGAAGCTATGGGAAAACCATTCCATGTGAAGGTACCTTTGATGAGAGTGGATTTATGCTTTAGGTTGTGTGGGACCCACTCCACTCTTCTGGATAATCCAAGTGCATGCCCCGGTTTGAGTTTAAACGCGCACGCGCCTTCGAGATAAGGACTAATCGTATCTCATATCCGTTATCAAGTCCTCGCCCCCGGGACGTAAGAGAGGGAACGTGCCCAAGGTGTACTTTCCCACGTACGTGTTTCCTATACAACAAACCCTTAATTTTCCCTATCAAACCTGGGCAAGGCCGGTTGCGTGATGTGAAGCTACGTAAAGAAGATGAACAGCACGGGGTTGCTAGGGGATCGATATAGGCTGTTATCGTATCTGAGGCACTGGGTATCGTGGGTATCGTGGGTATTGGGAGTACTGTGGGTATGAGGCGTATATGCTGTGTGAAGATGGCTGGGGAAGGGTATTATAAAGCCGCTTACGTGTTTGCAGCGTTTCAAGCAGGGGGGAATAAAAAGGAAAAGATCCGAGGGGTCCCTTGGAATGCCGAAACGAACCTGGAGAAACGGACGGGGATAAACCGGCGGGGTTTTTGTAAGATAAGATGATGTGACGAATTGCAACGATCTGATTGGATGGCAATAGCAATGCATGCCTGAAAAGGAAAGAGAACCGCCTTTGAGCTCTCTCCTCTGTCCTGTTTTTCCCTATCATCCGCCGTTTATATCTCAATCTAATCCTTTCCTCTCTTATCCTCCGAGTATCTCCTCGCGCCCCTCTGTCTCCCCGTCCACTTGCATACACTTCCGCTCTTCCCTTGTCGCGTTTTTCTTCCCCTCAAAATTCTAAAACTTCTCTCACCCACAATGTCGCCTGTCGTGGTCGAACAGTCGCCTACCTTGAACAACATGGCAATCCATAATCCTATCGTCGCAGCGAGGTTGCACGACCCGCCATCGTTTGCTCCCCCTGCGTCTACTCCCACAACTGCTGTTGCACCTGTTCCTACCCCTTCTCTATCTGCGCCTAGCGTCGATGCGAAGACTGAGAATGGAACAACGGAAACTGCATCGTCCACGGCGATAGAGACGCGTTCAGGTGGGGGTTTTTTTTTACTCAACTTGTGTCACTTTGTCTAATCCGTTGTCTAATCTTGGGTCTTGTCCTATCTTTTATCTCCACCTGCCTCGGTCCTATCTCGGACATGCATTGACCTCGGTTTTTTCCAACACTTGAACCCTCACTCTCATACAATAACGGACGTGGTTTGGGTGGTTAATAGCCGCTAACCTTAACGAGTCAAACGACACGTCATCCAGTGCCAACAGCAATGCTGGTAGCAACGGTACCACGCCTCGTGTCACAGAATGTGCCAACTGCAAAACTACCTCGACTCCTCTTTGGAGGAGGGACTCGGAAGGCAACACTATATGTAATGCATGCGGTGAGTTTCAATCTCACACTCTATTTTCTTCGTTGGTTTTCTTTTTCCTTTTTGGTTATTTCTCTATATCCTTTTTATTTTTCATTCCGACCCTTCTTATCCTTTGTCCTTATCGCCGCGCTATTCATACGTTGCGTGGGGTTTGGGGAAGGATCGAGAGGGTTCAAGTGGGGGTCGATGAGGGTCGCAAAGCGTGGATTATGAAAACCAAACGACCTGGAAGGGCCTTTTTCGACGGTTAACTAGGGTCAATTGTGGAACGTGGCCCGGGGTTGTCCACGTGTCCGTACATCACGCAACCTTTTTTGCCACATCGATGCATCACGGGCACACCCCCCTTCTTGTCCATCCAATCCATCATGGATACCATGACGTCTAATTTCTACCCTGATAATGTCGGACGACCCACCTTGCTTCCCCCTGCTATCTCCCT
This sequence comes from Amanita jacksonii TRTC168611, assembly GCA_000497225.1. Classification (NCBI taxonomy): domain Eukaryota; kingdom Fungi; phylum Basidiomycota; class Agaricomycetes; order Agaricales; family Amanitaceae; genus Amanita; species Amanita jacksonii. Next base: position 36,328 of record AYNK01004037.1, on the reverse strand, counting down.
CTTGGTGTTTCCCTTTGGACACGGCACAGCAGGAGCACAGCTATAATTCCCCTCCCCCTTAACCCTTGAGCAACAGTACGATAAATGAACACACACAAGTGTAATGGCGTCCTCATTATCGGCGATGATAATTACACGCACGCTAGCATGCAACACATGCCTAATGCGTGTTCCTATTCCGTTAAGATCCCCTTCATTACGCCCTCTCTATTTAACCCTCTTTCCATCAAAACACGCGTTGTCTCAATGGACCGATCAATCGTCCCGTCGACGCGATTAACGATTTATTACTATCCATCTCTCTTGCTATCGGTCTTGCCCTTGTCACTCCACTGCTTCCGCTTCATCTATCATTCATTCATTCACCAATCTTGGCCATTATCTGCCTGTGCCCTGTTCTATCTTAATGCTTATCGTCTCTTATCGTCTCTTTTGTCTCCGGTGTTATGCATTGGCATAGCCACTACGGGGTCCTCGACACGCCTGCCACTGCCCTCCCCTGCCGCTCTTGCCCTCTACCGCAAGCTAGGTCTTTGCGTGCACCCTGTGCGTGGGGTGCTTGCATGCGGGTGCTATATCCATAAACCTACCTTGCGATATCCGCCATGTCCTACCCCACACCACGCGCACTACACTAGCACCTCCTCTTCTTAATCCTTCGCACATCTTTCTTATCCTGTGCCAATTTTTTTTCTCTTGATCCCGTGTTTTCCATCCGCGTTTTCGCCCTTTCTGTGCCTTTTTTTTTCTCTTTTCCACACTTGGTGCCGGTCACTCGCTCTTACAGAACCTTACTGACTATTGTCTCCCTATCTCCATCCGCCACGTTTACAAAACTGGAACGACATATAGGCCTTTATCAGAAATCGCGAAACATGCCTAGACCTCCTTCGTTGGGGCGGACTCCCCCTCCGGCCCACGGGTCACACACCGCAAATACGACGAATTCGGCTCCTTCCGCCACCAATCTCTCTCCCTTTGCCGCTCCTTCTGTCAGCAGCAAGGACCATCATCAAAATCAGCCGAAGAACGTCCTCGTCTCTTCTGCTGTTGCCAATAGCAAATCTGGGGTACCCACTGCAACTGCAGTCACCGCCAACAACCAGGCTGCCACCGCCGGCGCCGGCGGAACATGCCCCGGTGATGGTCGGTGTAATGGTACCGGGGGAACCTCTGCCTGTTCGGGATGTCCAACGTATAACAATGCCCTCGCTGCGTCTTCCAGGATGGATGTAGATGCGCCTGCATCTGGGACGAATAATGCTTCTTCAGGCGTGGCTGGTGCTGGTGCGGCTGCAACCCCCGGGTCGCCTAGTCATGTTCCGGTCATTGACCGTTCTTCGCCTACTGCTGCCAATGATAGCGATGCTAGCGTCATCAGCAACTCTGGTGCAGCAAACGTGACCAGTGCCAATACCACGGGTGGAAACGTCGGTGGAAGTGGGCGCAAAGTCCGTGCAGCAGTCGGTGCACTGAGCTGCTTCAACTGCGGGACAAGCACGACACCCTTGTGGCGGCGAGACGATGTTGGGAACAACATTTGCAACGCGTGTGGGTTGTACTTCAAGCTGCACGGTACCCACCGGCCGAACTCAATGAAGAAGACGGTGATTAAGAGGCGGAAACGGGTCCCTGCTGCAGCTGCGGCTGGTGCTTCGTCCGGGTTGGGAGGAGTTGGGGCCAATCCGAATACGAGTCCTGGGAGCTCGAGGATGACAGATCAGGCCGCGGCCGAGGCATTGGTCTCCGTTGGCCGCATGGCTGCTGCCGGCGCGGGTGGTAATGCAGGTGTGGGTATCGAAGAGAGTGGTGATGAAGCCGACGCGGCCCAGCAGCCGCGGAGAAAACGTGCTCGCCGTTCAAGGCAGAGTACGAGAGGCGATAAGGATGATGAAGATATGTTTATGGAAGGTGTGGAGGAGAGTGATGCCAGTGGGGGGGTGTTGTCCTCGTCTGGAAGGGAGCTAAGGAGTCGACGGAGTGTGGCTAACGCTAACGCTGCGAATGCCAACCCTAATGCGTGGGTGGAAGGCCTCAACCGGAGCGCATCTCCTCAACGATCAGGAACGCCTCGCAACGAACTCTTTGCGCACCTACAACGTGGTGCCGGTGTTGCCTTCCATGGGGTCGCACACGGCTCACCAAGCCTACATCCTCACAATCCTCATGGGGTATACCCGACTGGCGGGGAGTTTGCGCTTCCACCATTAGCTGCCCTTAATGGCGCCGCCAGTGCCATGGGGCTCGCTGGATTCTTGAATGCTAGTGCTACTGGACTTGGCACGCAGATGGGCGTCGGTGTGCAAGGGAGCTATATCAGGTCTGGGTCGAACGCGCCAAGTAGAACGCATTCTCCGTTGGGCCATGGTGCTACAGGGACGACAGCCAGTGCTGGTGGGAACTACGTTATCCCTCCCCATGCAGCTGCTGCTCAAGGCGTGTTTTACCCTGGTGGCGATCAAGCTACGGCTGCCGCTGCCGCCGCAGCCGGCATGCTTCCTCTTGGCCTCAGTGGTTTAGGCGGTGGCATGGGGGCCATTGGCCATATTGGGACCGGAGGTGCAGCGCTCCTGGGGCTATCGACGTTGATCGAGCTAGAGCGACAGTATGTCGAGCTAGAAGGCCACAAGCGCGGATATGAGGAGATGGTGGATAGGACGGAGAGATTATTGGGCAGTGTGAGGAGGGCGTTGGAAGAAGTGAGGGGTGTGTTGGGGGGCGGAAGTTCATCCCAGGGCCAACATCAGCAAGGATCCACTGGGCAGGACGCACAAACCGGGCAGCAGGTTCCGCAGTCGGAAGGAGCACATCAGGATGGGCAGGAGAAGCAGCATCAGCATCAGCATCAAGGCCAACAGCAACAGCAGCAGCAGCAAGAGCAACACGGCAAGCCAGATTCAGTGCCGATCAATCGTGTAGAAAAGAATGTCGGTGGCAAAGACGGCGCCGCTGCCGCTCCCGCCAGCGGAACGGGGAGCGTGTGGCCTGTCGTCGATGCTTCATCGCGTGACTAGGTTTCTTCTCTACTGGTCTCGTTCTCCCATTCTTTATCTCTCCCCCCGTTCTTCATTATCTCCTCCTTTTTCTTTCTTGGTATATATGGACAACCTGTCTTGGCTAACGTTTCCACCTCTCTCCCTCTCTATACATCCTGTTTAATATTTTTCCCCTTCTTTCTTGCTCTGCGACTGTTTTCTTCTTGGTCGGATCGTATATATTGGCTACCTATACTCTTGCCCCCTCTCCTCCTTTTGTTTTTCCCCCATTCCACCTTTTTCTTGGCTTCTTCCCGTCTCCCTCATCTCATCTCGTTATTAACGTTTTTAATATCGCGCTTTCGCAGGTCCCTCATTCACCCCAAAACACGGTACCTGTTGCAACATGCGCGCAAGCATACACACTTACACATCAAAAGTCTTCCACCACTATCGTATATACTAGTTCTATATATGCTATATGCTATCCTATTCTATATATCTCGCTTGTTTGCGTTAACCATTGTCCGTGCAGATACCAAGTTCCCCGCACATTTTTTAATAGTTGATGTAACCTCGTTTTAGTCGCGTACTGGTGTTGGAGGTGTCGTGTTTTGTGGAATTATATATCTAGATGCTGAACGTAATATACTGTTGTCACAGTCTGATGAGATTGCCGGTTAATCCTACCCTATCTCATGCAGCGGCACGACATATGAATACCATACCCTGACAAGTAGCCGGAATGAGTGAATGAACGACCAGCCGCCTAATCTATTGGTTCCAAATACATTGCTACTTTCAATCGGCCACGGCTGTGCCAAGCATATAACATGGACCTGGCGATATCGACCAGTCCGCATCGACCCTACACCCTTACTCATGCCACATCCCACGACGCATGTTCATCGTACCGAACATGTCGTATGCCATGCGCATGTCAAATACGACTGAAATGACCTTTGCTGAGTTGAGACTACACCGCCCCCCTCCCTGGCCATACATATATATATATATGTGTGTTGCGTGTGTAACGGAGAGTAACAAGATCAGATGACGCAACGTCTGACAGGATCCATGACATCAGTCTTCCATATAGGGGTTCCATGTGTTCCAGTTAGTGCGGGAGGCATACCACGCGGGGCATGGGAGTGAAATATGCAATCCTTAAAAAAGTATGACAGTAAGCGGCGAGGTGGGAAAAGATAGATGGGAACCGAAGCGAAGAGATGGTGTGTTCAGCGTATATAGCGTTTGATAGATGTATAACGCGTGCGAGAGCCGTACTCATAGGAATTGCGATAGCCGCGATGAGGATAGGGCAGAGAGGATTTGGGTAAAATAAAAAAAAAATCTACAGGGGTGGTGGTAGCCTGCCGCCGATAAAGGATGGGAAGATAAGATGCCAAGCAAGGCGCTGATCCGAACGAAACAGATGTTCTAAGAATAAAACTTGGAGAGAGGCAGAGTCTTGTTTCCGTCGTGGGCGGTGGGGGTAGTGTGAATGTTTGTTGCTTGTGCCTTGCCACGACGAGCGCGGAACTAGGGATACGACAAGTCCTTGGGCGGCGTTTACAACGCTGATGGTTGGTACCTATCGATATGACGACCCTTTGCCGTAGTATACTGTTGAGAAAGCTGAGGGTGACCCCCAGGGAGATATGCGCGGCATCGTATGTTGGTACGTGATTTTTGGGGCTCACCGTGTTCTGGTTGTTTTAATTGGACGTGTCGTTGACAGATGGTGGGATACAACTAGACCCAGTAGGATAGTATACCAGAGGTGCCATAACAAAGCTGAGCACAATGTTGATAGTGGAAAGCGAAGGGCCCTTAATGTTTAATATCGGTGGAGAGTGGTTTGGAGTGACTGTGCCGAGCGTATGTGTGTGTGTGTGTGGGATTGCGTTACTAAAAAGTAAACGGATGGGAGAGCCTGAACGGGAACCGAACAAGTTCATAACTGATTAGCTCGCAGACGGGAATTAGCTGTTTTGACGTGAGGTGTGCGTATATCAAAGACTGTGTGTGTGGCGTTTCCTCACGATCATTCCACAAAATACGCTGACAGGTGCAGTCGAGTTTTTGGTATAACTTCGTCGGCGGAAAGGAAGATTTCACTGTATGGGGACCCCGGCGACGACGCGGCTCGTACCATAGGTCGTGAGTCCATTCCTCCAGATAAATAACGCCGTTCTAAGCGACCCTTGGTTAAGAACCCGCTATTGTTGTCAATGAGCCACGTGCCTGTGCTAGTCCTAGTCCTGTTAGTTTTGCTAACCCTCAACAGGAAGGTCCTTTCAGAATTCATGGTTAGCGCCTGACTGAGCTTTATCGAAAGAAAGAAAAAAAAAAAGGAGATTATCCAAGAAGGACAACCATGGATCTGGGGTACGATAGCACGATGGTCACGATTGCAGGGCTCGCGCCGTCGATGATTTACCCCCTATCATATAAAGGACGGGTTGGGAATGGAAACGACAAAGATTTGCGACAAAGAAATCTTCAATATGGTTTCATTGGTGGAGAATCTGAACCTGAAGCTTAGAATCCACTTCAACCCATCTCGCGGGATCGTCGTCAAGGACGAACACGAATATGGCTCATAGGTTGATTCACGGATCCACCTCGCTTCTAGGGCGAGCACGAGGGAGATAAGTACACCGAAAAAGTTACTGATGGGATTTAGGTTTTGAAACTCAGGGGGAGGGGGGGCGAATTTCGCAGCTAACATGTTTGCAGTTATGGCGGCCCAATAAGAAGTACCATGATCATTAATCATTCTTCTGTTGGGAAACTCTTAATACTCATTAACTTATTTTTCGACGTTAGTGCCTTGTGGAAGCAAGTCGTACCATGATCGCATTTCTCGTAAATGCCGACGTTCATTTGCCTGGGAGCTTAAACATTTCTTGCGGTTTTTTATCTCTTGGAGGGGAAGAAGCTAAGCTATGCGGTTCGAATTCTCACAGGAAATTAAAAACCGTCGTGTAATTATTCCGGCATAGGAATTAGTCTCAGCTACCCCTACGATTGATGATCACAGAACAAGCTTACCTGGAATAAAAAAAAAAAACTTGTGAATCCCACCCCACCGCTTTGTACTGTCTGTCGCAATAGTTAGCTATCACTGCGTTGCCATCCGACGTGGGCAGCTGCACAAGGTGCGCTGTAGCCCTCTCCGCCAATTTTGGCACAGTCAAAAGGAGTTCCAGATTTGTCTGTAATGGAATGCGGTCCGCCGGTCCCTTTATGACCGAATCGACATGGGTGATGGGAAGTGCCCCACTTGTCCCGATCAGGAGGGAATATTGATTGACAGGAACCGGTTGAGGGGAGGGAAGCTATATAACCACCGGGAGCAGAAAATTTCCGTGCAGTCTGCAGGAATGGATGTGTATGTTCTGGTAGGCAAAGTACAGTTGTACACAGCAAGTACAGAGAAATTTTGAAAGAGTGTCCGATGGGTGATTTACTTGGCAGGTGGACCATCGTCCCAGCCCTGGGAGGTGTATTGCGCCCTTGGGGGCTTGACATACCCCTTCGAGGAAAATCAACTAGTCCTAATCAGGGCGGGAGTAACAGCTTTGTTCCCAGATCGGAGGAGATGTGACCGTTGGTCGCCAGAATAGGCAAGCAGGATCAAATTAGATCTCTACGGGAAAGCCCCAAGCGGAAGAATACAGCATCGCACTTAACCATCCCCATCCCCCCTCATCGCATCCCTGGCGTCGGTTATGGAAGATAAGCGGTTTCTTGATCTCTACATTCAATTGCCCAACCCCAATGAATGGTGAGTACAGATTACCGAATATACCTGAATCTGACGGGAAAGTGAGGGGAAGGGTCACTTAGTTCGTGGTGTAACAGGAAGATGAAAGCTTCGATTTTAGTTCATGAATGCGAGTCGGAGCAAAAAAAAAAAAAAAAACTAGAGCGAAGGAAGAGTCCTTTCCTTACGTGTAAAAATGACAAAACGCTAGAGAAATGCCTGCTGGCATTACGTTTTCATTTTTTCTCGCAAAGCCCCGTCCGAACTACAAACATTTAAGAGCGTGTGGTTTTTTCGTTCTTTCTTAGAGGCAGGTCTGCAGGTATTGTGAGGGACACAGCAAAGTAGTAGGCAAAAACTGAGGGCGGCAACAGTAATATTCGGTAGATGCCGAACGGCACATTGGCGGAAGAGCAACTGACATCAGGAATAGCCCCAGATCTCACTGGGGATGACATGGGAAAGCTGGATCCGATCGGCCCTAATCTCGCATAAGAAAACGTTGTTCACATGTTAGGCAAATCAAAGCAACTTCCAAATCAGTTTTAGCGTCGTATAAACAAATCCAGTGTGCTCACTTACTCATGCATCCTCTGTCAGATAAATATCAGAAGAATGGAGAACCCTTCTTTCCTCCACGCCGATCTGCAAGACCATTAATCCCCTGGTGTATTTGAAGCACGCGATTATTGGCGTTCCGAAACATGTCGCAAGCATTCTCCCCATCCGAATTCGTTCTCCTGTATGTGTATCCTTGACGCGTGATGTCATGCATACGCTGACCTATTGTCCTATGGTAGTACCGGGCCTATCGTAAGTTTTTTACAATATCCCCTTAGGTTTTGGCTCTCAACGCTCTCAACACCGCTCGCTCTCGACAGTTCATTAGCTCGATTTTTAACTGGTGTTTATTTGGTATTTTGGCAACTCAAGTTTGTAAGTCCATTGTCTCTATCTCATCGCATCCTCCATTGTGACCGCGCATATACCATCAGATATATTCCAAATTTCCTTTCCAAAAGAACGATGGCCGCTTAAATTACTTGGTAAATGCTCCTTATCTCCTCTGAGTGGCTGCATCGCTGATCGCTGGATATTCTAGTTTATTCGTTATTTGTTATCGACACTGCGCAAACGTTCTTCTTCACCGATTATAGTTGGAGTGTGCTTGTGGGCCATTGGGGTGATCCACGAATCTTGCTGGGATTTACATGGTCGAGTTGCATGATCCCGATCATTGATGGATTGGGTATGTCTGCGGTCATCCCCCCCCCCTCCACCGAGCTCGTGATCACTGAAGCTGGGATATAGTTTCCATCATTGCTCAGACATTCTTTGCCTGGTAAGGCTTTTTCCATACGCGGTGATTTTTTTCTTTGTTGCTAAATGCGATTGGGAATAGGCGGATTTGGATGTTCAGAAAGTACTTTAAAGCCGCGGGCTGGGTCTCCGTTATCATCCTTCTGGTGTCGCTCATGCAGGGTCTAAGTGCGATTGTCAACGGGATTCGCGTAAGTGTTCATGAATAGGGCTCAAGAAATTGGCGGTCTAATATGCCCTTCTTTTCCCTTAGTACTTCTTCGTCACCGATATATCACAGATCGCCAAATTCAACAGTGGCGTTACCGTGTGGCTCGCTGGAAGCTTTGCCGACGATCTGATAATCGCCGTTGCCATGATCATCATTGTACGTGTTCGGCCCGCCCTTTTCTCGTGTTCTGTATTATGTACTCAACCTCCTCCTCCTACAGCTCCTGCGCGTCCGCACAAAGTCATTCTCTGAAAACACGCTATCGCTGTGCACATCACTCATTGTTCATGTTGTCGAGACTGGCACGGTGACAGTGGTCACTGCTGCCCTGGAGCTCATCCTCTTCCTCACAATGCCAAACAACCTCCTTCATTTGATTCCGTAAGTCCCCCCCCCCCGTCTCTGTCCTGTCAATCAGACTTTTCCCTAATGCTCAACCTTCCATAGCGGAGTTATTCTAAGCAAAGTGTAAGCATCACCCTTCTTATGTAAACGTTGTACTCACTGCGGTTTAATTTAGTTACTCTAACGCTGTCCTGGCAAATTTGAACGGCCGTCTGCGCCACAACAGGTGGGGCGATGGCCCGGCTACAACATCGCCAAGTACAGGTCGCACCGTCGACATCAGCCGGCTCCGAAACCAAACAGACTATGAGGGTGAAACCGCGTTTGACAAGTCATCTGGTATCCACCTTCCGGAAACAGATTACAAGAAGCGAGAAGAGAGCCCGGTATAAAGCCCACAAAAACCCTCAAGAACATTAGAACAAAACCAAGTTCAAGCAATTGTACCTATACTTCTTCGGGTCTTGTGCTCGCATATATACCTTTCGTACGTATATTTTCAGGTGGTAACACATTCATGTTGTAAATAAGCCTCATGTTTTCTACCCGGATATATACCATTAATACCATGAATACCATGATGCCCGCCATCACCCTCTTTTTTTTTTTGGAGCATGAGTGAGTGAACGAGTGGGTGAAATGTTACGTCATGCTCCGTCGACTTGTTTCTTAAGCCTAAGCTGAAATGGCCAGCCCGCCAAGAGGACAAGGCTTGAAGCAGAATGAATCGAAGAATACATCCTCGGTTATGTCTACAACAGCCAGCTACGAAGAGGTCTACAGGGTTTGTAGTAATTGTTCGAGCAGATATTTTTCCTAACCTCCTCCAAAGATCGCAGACAACGTCTTGGAGGAATCGATAGAGGACTTGTACGCCTTATCGCTCGAAACACCGCGAAAACGCCGTGTTCCTACAGGCCACAGAATCGTACCCTTCACGCCCACTAGCGCCAAAAATACTCCAAAACGCCCCCCAAATAGACCCATTCCCACCCTTGCGAAAACCGTTTCAGGCCGTTTCGGCTACGAGTTGGAGGGTGGGGAAGCAGAAGAATCTCCACGGTCCGAGCCGAACTTGACGCTCCCTTCCCTGCCTTCGCTATCCCATTTGTGCGATGATGGTGGCGTCAATTTCCTCAGTCCTCCGATTTCGGACCAGAATATACGGCAGTTGGATGACACTCTGATTGATGTGGACGTGGACTACGAGAATTCGTTAACGTCAAGTTCAACGCCGATATTATCGTCATCGGCACTGACATCGCCGTCCTGGGCTTTGAGAACTCACGCCCCACTTCGGGCGCGGGCGCGAACGGGCGAGTTGGAAGATGCTGGTAGTGATATACATGAAACAGAAAGCATTGATCTTGAGGAGTTGCTTCTGAGGGGTGACGATCTGGACACCACCAATTTATTAGGTGGGCATCCGCAAGCCTTCATCACATAGCTGAGTTCGTTTAATTCAATTAGAGGTTGAAATGAGTGTGAACCTGATGGTCGACGACCTAATTTGGGATTAGCCGAGCATCGATGTTTGATAATGGGAACTTAATTTTCGAGGCCCGCCTAGCTCAATTGGATAGAGCGTCAGACTTTTACGAGCTGTATGGTGAGGTCTCTCTCACTTGGGCACAGTGATCTGAAGGCTGCGAGTTCGATCCTCGCGGTGGGCTACTTGTATTTCTATTTTTAGGTTGCTGCGTTAGCGTCATTTTTTAACTCATCAGGGGCCCACACGTACAGCCTTCTCCATTAATAGGCGTAGTGGCGTGATTCGGAATTAGAGTGCTCTATGGTACTGCCGATCCGCTTTTCTCTCTTAACTCCTCCTCGATGGTCGGCGCAGTACCCTTTGGTTTTTCGACTCTTAACCTTTCCGGAAAATTTACGTTGGTGAGACTACTTTTTGCAACTCTTGTGAATTTCTTTGTTCCTAATGTTTCCGTTTGTTTAGAACAAGGCCTTGAGTGATGATACTGATCAGATCCTACGACTTCAAGGGATTGGATGGCTCATACGCAAAGCCATCGGCATAGCTAGTATCACGCTGGAAATCAAGCATCGTAAAGAAGATGGTGGGGCCGAGCATTTAACCTTTGATGAATACACGACAACAGGGGGCCTTTCAACGACGACGGAACACAGGGCACTGTCCTGGAAGGAGGCAAAGCACGATGACATTGTGTTCGGGTCAATGGTTGTCAAGTCCAGGAGGTGCCGAGCGGAGGATATCGGAGACGAATTCCTCACAAAGGGATGGACGGCTGAAACGTATAAACATGGGCTCGTTCAGTCAGTTATTGAGAGTAATACGAAGAAGAGTTGGACGGTTAACGAAGTGAGTTTTATCGTTTTATCGAGTGTCGGTGTTAAATGTCGGTTTCTTAAATAGACAAATGGTGTAGAAGAGATCAATGGCGAGAAAAGATATACCAGACATGTGTTGTTCACTGGGACACAAGGTCAGGTCATCAAAGCTCGCGTTGTATATGACCATAGTAAGCCCATCCGAAAAGCCCCTGATTCTCGAGCTCAGGACAGATTCGATAGCTTGGTGATATATTCTGGCCGGACCAATATGTTATTCTTTAATAAAATTATAAGGACATTTTAGGTCGTTTGTTGATATCCGCCGCTATCATAATAATATCTCGATTAGTTCCCGTGAATGCTGCGTTGATTGCTAGTTTCTGATTCTACTCTCACGGAGACGTAGATGAGGAAAGAGGGTCGCGAAATTAGATAGGGCTCTGTCGAGTCCATGAGCCTGACACTTGGATGTTATCACAATCAGGAACGTCATTTTCGAGGGTCTGTCTGTTTCTAGATGTTATATCCGACCGTAATTGACTTGTACTGACAAAGAAGTACCCATATGTGCGTTAGCCCTATCGATACTCAAAGTTCCATTCCCGGGTTTCGGATGTGCCTGATGCTGCCAGTGATATGATCACGTTATAAATTTGCGTTCCGGGGTATTTCCAAGCTCTAGGCGGCTGCCAGATTGGCCATGAAGTTATTAAAAAAAGGTGCCGGGAGGGGAGGGACAGAGACAACTCAGTACTGAAGCCCATGCAGATGTCGCATTGGAAACAGCCATGTCAAGTTGTCGACTTACAATCTTCGAGGCGCTCTTCCACAAAACCTATAGACAAACAACATTCACGTGTTACTTAAATTTCGTCCTACTAGGCCAAGTTTGGGCAAGTCTAACCCTCGGAAAAAAAGTGATTGTCGTTTTGTGTCCAAACGTTCAGCGGGAATTCTGAAGGGCCCACTGAGCTGGTTCTGCTTCCGCGGCGGAAAAAGGCACTTGGTCATTGTTCTACTTCCTAAAAATATCTTCGGCGCAGTCCAGCCGAGTCAACAAGCTTGACGGAGCTCCTATTTTACGACCAATGATTCATCAGCACTATTTCTCTTCAGTTTGGCGGATTATTCATGTGAGCAGTTTAACTCAGGAGAGGGTTTTCTTTGAGAGAGATATAGATTTCATCTTATCTGTTGAGATATGTCGTCAGCAGAGAGGGATCATTAGCGTTTGCACCAAAAGTGGTGCCTTGTCAGCCTCACATCCGCGATTGTGATTATATATACACCATTCCAGACGATCGTTTGGTTTTCACAATGAACGCACCATCCAGCTCTTTCCTCCCCCACCTCGCCTAATATAAACAGACCCGCCAAACCCGCCGACGAAACCTCTCGCTCTTGTTAAACACACAGCCGTCAAAAAATGCAACGAATCTCTGGAAGTCACAGTCTCACAGAACTCGACGATCTAGATCTACTAGACAACCAACAGCACCACGGTGTCTCTCATTTTTTAAACCACTCGTCATCGGGTCCGCTAAGTCTGGCTGGTATCAACGCTCTAGATCTAGGCGCTGCTGCTACTCCTACCCGCTTCGAATTGTCTAGTCCCGGGCCTCTAGCTGCGCATAACTCGTTGCAGGCTTCTGGATACCAAGCCCTAGCCAGTGAGCCATGGGGCGATTACATCCCCAGCGGGCATTACACTAGCACCTTTCTCCAACCACCACCCCCAGGAATGGCCGCCTCTGGTGCAAGGTTCCTTCAACCCCGGTCAGCCATCGCACCTGCCAGTAACGGGTTCGATCACACTCACGCTCGAGTGTATCCCCAACTTGATTCATATCCTGATCGGACACTCACTTTTCACAATTCCCATCCTCGGACTGATTATGGATTCGGGTACGATTACGGCGCGGGACCGAGCGGCCTTTCTGAGTCGTCGTTGACCACGTCGAGTGTTCCTCTCGTGCCACCCATACCCATGCCTATATCCATGCATATACCGGGCGCGGATCAGTTTGGTGGGTATCCGCATTTGCACTCTGGCGTGGGCGAGATGCCAATGGAAATGCAACAACATTTGGGTGATCAACACCAACCTGGGCATGCGCAGGACGACATGTTTTACACGTCTAGCGGTTTATACGCACTACATTCCTCGATGGACACGGCCAGGCCTTCGTTATCACTTACTCTTCCTGGGCTTCCTAATGCGGAAGATGCATTCTTGTCGCATCTGAACGTGTCTGAGGCGACGGGCGCTATCAACCCAAGCCTTGTCCACGCGCAGCCGATAGCAGGTGGTGAATCCCAAGACCCACAACGGGAATTATATTTAGCCGGTTCGGATTTGGAAACAAATTTGTACAACACGCATATAGGAACGGGGTCCCCGTCGAGTAGCGATTCGTCGAGTAGGACGAGTCAAAAACGGGTTAGGGAAGATAACGCTGATCTAGGAACGTCGAGCAACGTGGTAGAAACGCGCGTGCAAGCCGCTTCGCGCCCGAAGCGTCAACGGCTGGAACCCCCCAGGACTTCTAGAAAAAAATCCGACGTGTTTGCTTCCTCTGAGGATGGCGGTGATGACGATGGTTTCGCAGATTCTGGGAACGACGGTGACTCGGATGATTATATTCCCTCTCGTTCTGTCTCGCCTGTGTTGTTGCCGAGTCTTTACTTGACGTCGCCGAGTCCGCCTCCGTCTACTGTGGACGAGTCAGGTTCAACACCAACAGGGGAGGCAACACCAGTGAAGGGAAGAAGGGGGCGGAAGAAGGGAAAAGGCAAAGCAAAAGGTAGCGCTGCGCGTGCGTTGGCAATGGTGATGAAAGTACGGGAACAGCAGGATTTAAGGGAACAGACGGCAGAGTTGGGTGCTATAGGCGGCGGCTTGGATCTAACAGTATCGCCAACACCGGTTTCGGAACCGATCACTGCGACAGTGACTAAAAAGAGTCGTGGGAGGAAGGTGCCGTATGTGCCTGCGGTGAGAGGGGGAACGGGCGTTGGGGAGGGTATTCCTGTGAGTGGGGCGATGGGTCTGAGCCCGAGTGGGAGGAGGGGAAGGAGGAGGGCTGGTCCGACGACGGGGCGGATGTCATCAGCGGAGGCGGATCAAGAAGCATCCCACGGAGAAGAGCGGACGTTTGTATGCGTGGTACCTGGGTGTGGAAAGTGTTTTGTGAGAGGAGAGCACCTGAAGCGGCATGTGAGGAGTATTCATACGGATGATAAGCGTGAGTTGGTTCTCTCTCTCTCTGTATGTGCGTTGGTCTGACTGATTATAATTGACAGCACATATGTGTCCGTTTAAAGGGTGTGGCAAGACGTTTAGTCGGAAGGATAATCTTGGCCAACATGTTCGCATTCATCTTGACGAGTGATATCATCTTGTACTATCTATTTACATCCATTATATCCATTTTTCTTCTCAAGTTGCACGAATCTGTTGGCCAAGACCGGTTGGCGCAACCGGACTTCAAATCATTAGGTGGTATATGACGTTCTGATAAAAGCGCTCTGGAGGGCCTCCAAAAAAGAAAGCTTCAGGCACGAGTTATCTGCAGCTGGATAGTACATTTGACGAGACAACTGAGCGCACTGTTGAGGCTATATGCCAGAGATGAAAATGCCGAATACGGCACAGTATAGTTAGTCTAACATAGACAAATAAACCATACACCGATTCTCAACACGCACAATGTGTCACACTAACTTGTAGCCGTGGCATGTGACATCTCGCTCTCGGCGATGGTCATTTCTCACTGATAAAGCTTGCGTCTGACAAGTTCATTCGATTAGGCATAGCTTTCTTCGGTGATCTTGACACCCCTCCAGTGGGCATTTTTCACGTGCTCACTCCTGACAGTGACAATGATGGCGCGCAGGCTTCCTGTTGGAATAGCAAGCCGAGTAAACCCTCGCACGCACGCACACCGAAACGCCGAATGCTCGCAACCGAGCATTCGCTCATCTATTCCGCTTTACCCTATATATTCCCATCGCCTCCGTACCGCACTCTTTTTCGCTCTCCGTCGTTTCTTTATTTTACCGGATGATATCTTTCAATATACCTTTAGTATAGTATCACCTTCTTTACGGATAATGATACTAATACCGAGCGTCTACTTAAATGCTCATTGTACCGCCGTCTACCTTAGTCGTTTGCCTCGCAACGAACTGAGTAACATATACTAGCGCTCACACTTCCGTCAGGATTAGATCATTTAGATGCACATTAGATTAGATAAAGCTATCAGGCATCTGGCTTTTTGGGATTCTCTGCTATTTTTCAGCCAGCTCTGGGCGTGTCAGATGGGCAACTCTTAGAAAGAAGTGGGTAGCTAGATACTGCTAATATCGTGACGAATGTGACCTGTTATCGCCGATATGTAACACAATCGCCACTCAGATGAACCAGATGAATCCCCCGCCCCGGCTAGAGAGACGCAACGTACAGTTACTTGATTCTGAAGGTGCTGTTATCGCAGGTCCATTTCGTTTGTTAGTTCGTTGTATCGTTTCTGTTGACAGCTTCTAGGGTTCTGGCAATACGGCACTTTGCAGTGGGACGAGTTTTACAGATACTTGATCGTATTCCTTGTTACTTCAACGGCTTGGTCAGTCTTCAAATACGACCTTGCACAGCAGCAACGTGGAGCGCTGTGTCCTTCAGGGCCTCAGATTGTGCAACCAGGATGTTATGTCTTGCTCTCGGACAGTGGGTCGCTCATTAGTTTCACGTACGCCCTCAGGTTTACCAATTAGCAACCAGCTGGTGATCCCATTCGTGTCGGTCTAGTTCCCACTCTCCCACGTCCTCGCAACCACACGATTTCGAATACCGCTGCCCATGTCAGTGAATACTCCATTCCTCTTTAATGGATATTCGGTTTACCATTTCTGCCCATCCAGGAAGCCCATTATTGGGCACGTGGGCGTGCTAGAGATGGAAAATGCCTCATCACAGAGTTGGAAACGCAGACCTACAGTCGTCTCAAAGTTGCGCACATATTTCCACGTGCACATGACCAGGAGGTGAGCTGTTTCTTCTACGATGACTGCAAGTTCTTGGGTGCCGACTCTACCGCAGTGGATACGCAAAGGTTACCCAAGCAAGATCACTGACACTGCAGACGTATCCACCATGGGCGGCCCGTTGAAGATCGACTCGGTGCAGAACGTTATCACCTTGCGAAGCGATTTGCACGATGCATGGGACAATTATGAATTCGGAGTAGATCCCAACGTGAGTTTCGTTCAAGGAGTACGCTGTATTCGTCGGGATTAACTCTCCGCAGAAGAATTATCGCATTACTGCCTTTACCAACGGAAATGCAGATATCAATGGCCGGTATCTCCGGTTAGATCATATCCAAGATCCAACTCTTCGCCCACTTGATGAGCTGTTCACCGACCATTTTAAGCAGGGTTTGTTTAAGCATATGAAGGGGGCAGGCGAATCAGCTTGGTCATATGAAGATTGTGACGACGCTTTTGGAGATCGCTCATTCAACTTGTCAAAGATGAATATCTGGGGAACTAGGGAAGGGAAGGAACGATTGGAACTTGCGCTTGCGGATCGGCTATTCGATCATCGGATGTCTCAAAACAGCTTACAGGGAACAACTTCCCAGTTGATCTGATACATGTTGTCCTAGTACGCACGTCTCAGCATCCCATGTCTTTCTTTCGTGAGTCGGATGACCTTGATGTCCAAGATGGCACATTCAACAGCGCGGTGTGGGATATCAATGTTTTTGTTAGCATTGGTCAGTCTAAGTCTCACCAGAAAAGGTTATTTAATCTAATATCGCTTATAACATCTTTGCTGACGGATTTCTCAGGATCGAAGGCTTATTGGCTAGAACTGATGCGGCAATAAGCTCAGATTGAAGTACGAAACCCGTGGACAAGGTTCCTCTTGTCTAGCAATCCAGTAAGCTAACCAATATTCATATGCATATGGCGTATAGGCGTTTATCCGAAATCAAGAAACGTACACACTAAAATAATCTCATCTTCGCACATGGAGCTGCTTCTCGTGTGGGACTACCTCCACAGTTCTGTGGGGGGCAGGCGATTTTGGGAACGGTCCATGCAACGTATGTGGGCTGTACTTCGAGTTGCATGGTACCTGCTAACCGGGTCCCTAAGGAGGCTGGGACCGAGATGAGAAAGTCCGAGCCCACTACAGTTGATGCTTCGTCTGGGCTGCGAGGAATTGGGGGCAGGACAGATCTGGGTACGACTCCTACATGCCGAATCAGGCTGTTGCCGAGGACCTACTCTCTTTCGTTTCCACGAACGCTACCAGTAATGGCAATGACGTCAGCGATAGCGATGATGAAGGGGATGCAGGACATCGGATGCAAAGAACGCGTGCTCACCATTCAAGGCACAGTAAGAGAGGCCACGAAGATCACGAGTATCCTTGTCTCCATACCCTGCCGGAGTCAAGCGAGCGAGGCAGAGTATGTTGCCCTTTGGATCACGATTCTGCATCCAGGACGGTACCTAGGAACCACATTATCCCTCTTTGGCCAGGCGTTGCGCATGTCGCGGTATTCATAAGCTGATATGTCTCCCTTTCACCTCAATGGCTTAGGTGCCGGTAATCTCAACTGGATACCTACCGTGGACCGCATTGGGCTTGGCAGCACTGCGTTGCTAGGCCTGTCGACGTTGATTGAACTACACCACCAATACCTTGAGTTGAAAAGCCGGGTAACGCAAGCTGGAGGTCCCCGCCACGCTCAGCATCAGGGAGGGCCCCCTAAGCAAGAGATTCAGGCCGCCTTGGCTTTTAATAAACCGGTTATTTTATCCCAGATCTATATCTATATGTCGAATTATTGTAGTCTAAGTTTCGTTTACTCAAATAAAGGTAGCTATATCATAAGCATGTATACCATACCTGGTACAACTGTGGACGAGTGCCAGGGCGGCGCCAGTAGACTGCCGTAACACGGATAAACAACGCCATCCGCTTTCACCAATGCCTGGTCTGCGCCACCTCTCGTTTGGCGTCAGCTGGCTCAGGAAAGACAGTACTCAGTACTCAGGTGTGGACGGGTCACGTATCTACTAGCGCGGAAAGCTGACACGACGTTCATACAGCTCTGTTATGACAAACGAAGTTTTTAAGAATCCGCGGAGAGCTTGGAAATGCTCAGAGCATCGTAATATGTCCACACAACGTCATAAAAGATGTGCGGAATCTTGTCAAGATGGGTATTCAGCAGATCGGAGACGGTGAAAGAGTTTATAGTACAAACGTTGGTCACTGTGGATGGTAAGTGTATTCAACATTCTACTTCCTCCCGTCGTTCATGCGATATCCTAGGTTTCTTTGGCCTATATCACATTCGTCAACCTTAAGGTCGAGGGGCAGCTGCGGAACTTGACAATCGAACGCCTCTGAGGACCCTCCCCAAAGGGGTCGATGATATTGTGGATGAAGCACTTAGGATGATAGCCGCCAAAACCCACCATGAACTCTTCCTTTTAGCTGCCTGGTTGGTCATAGGGACAGGGAATAGGTAGACTCCATCGCCAGTCCTTGTGGGTGGGTCCGCCTTGGAGGGTGCAAATTTTGGCAGAATGATATTTTGGATAACATCGTCATTCCTTTCCATTTCTCAGTTACAATGGCCCTTTGCTCCGATGAAAACAAGGAGCGGGAGATACTACGATGCGGTGTCTAAAATATCATAATCTCGTTCTACGATCCAAGAAACCTGGAAAGCTCAATCCTTCCGATTTTCCATTGTACGCCCTCGTCGGATGGGTGTTTCACTTCTGTGCGTTAGGGAGGCGCGCAGGCGATTTCGAAAACTTTTTTTGTGGAGAACCAAAGATGCACGAAGTCGCGGGATGGTTAAACAACCCACTGCGGACGACAAATCTGCTGCGGCCCCTCACTCGCTGTACCTCATGAGAATGTTGTCCTGCATCATGGTGCCGACTGCAATACACGAGATGTCAACCCACATACACCGCTCCACGCTGCGGAACCAGTCACCTGCAGAGTAACTTCAATACTACGTGGATGTCCTCGGGCACCTCCCCGGTCCTGGCGCCAGGGTGGATGTCAATGCACGTGACAAACAAGGCCATGGCCCTTTGTTCCTCACAGCACTGCGGGGATATGTACCTTTTGTCACTTTGCTGTTGGACAAAGGTACTCGAGTGGATATTATTGCTGCCCATGGCAATCCTGTTCTCCAAAGCCTTCGCTCGGGGTGATACCCTAGCAGCCGACAAGTGGAATATACCGCTATCATCGAACACATCCTCAATAGGGTTTCCGATGGTGATGAACGGGACGAACAGAGTAATGCTCCGGTTCACATATCCGTAGTTCACTTTTGCCGCCTTACTGCTTGAAAAAGGGGCGAAGGTTAACATTTTTGGCAATGACGGCCGGACAGTACTTGACAAAGGATGCGGCAGGAAACATTTCCATGATCCAACCCAAAACTGAGGCTGCGGAGGAGAGTCTCGAGAATTATGCATATGGCCTGCTTTATTCCCTTGGTAATCCTTTAATTGGGAAACTTCTACCATATTGCGATTCGAAGCTTAGATCAGCGGCGAACGAGACGAACTCGTGGCTTTATCTCCGAGGAAGAAAAGTAGAAAGTCAAAAGACCTTGAGGGCTATGTCTACATTAATGATACATAACGAGGCGCAGGGCTGCAGGAGTACTATGAACATCACCATCTGAACGTATTATGTTCCCGGCGCTCCAGAGTACGGTTCAAGAGATTTTATTATTGTAGTTACCTATCTTTATTAAGATAAGGGAAATAAACTAGACAAACACGAAGTTGTTGCCCGCGCGGTGACTTGCATTCCCACAGTGCCCATGGCTCCACAGTACAACCCTTAGCTTCAACAATCCAGTGAGGGATGCCAACAACGCGTTCTTCGTCGCAGGTGATCAATACCCCATTCCACCTGAAATATGAGTTAACAAAACTCGAACATTTTCGCCCAGCCCCAGGATGCCTTATGGTTGAAACCGTTATGGTTATGATAGGTGTCGGTTCAGAGCAAGTCGATATCATACCCGGCAGCGCTCAATCTCCATGTCCTTCGTCTATAATTCTTATCTGCGGTAGACCGTTCGACGCAATCTATGGGTGCTTACTCAATTTGCCGCTGCTCTTGATTTGCGCTTCACGCTCCCTTATATCATGCTTTGCAACCGTCGTTCCGTCCGCAGCGGAGGAAACATATTCTAAATGGGCATCCAAGTGGCGATGCCTCCAATTCACGCCTGCCAATGCCGTGATCCACAAAAGTCATCACGGTTGTACATTCAAAATCCTAATATCTCCACGCTCTCCGTTGACTGCGCAGCACATTTAACAGCACACCGCGGAACGCCAACAACATTTTCGCCGTTGATGGTGAGTTGTACCCTGTCATTCTCCGCAGTTAGGCTAAAATCACTGACGGCTTCTATGCAGTATGGAGCATACATTCCTCTGGCCTGCGACGGATCATGCTTTGGGGACATGCTCTGTAGCTTGATTCCAAGGTGCAGGACAAGATTAGCCCTAGTGGGAGTTTCAGCTACTCTAAACTGTGAGTACATCATTAACTGTTACTGTGCCTGTCATGACAGATGACAAAGCCCAGGGCGCGTGGACACCCAGCCCCACAGCATTTGGTCCCTATGTTCCTCTTAGAGAAATGATGTGCACAGCAGTGCGTGCGACAATACTGGGGGAAAGATCGGCTGCGACATGTCGGTAGACCATAGTGGTGAGCTCTGCCCCGCCACATTTCCCCCCGGAATAGGTGAAAACGTCATTTGACAGGTTCCATTCATCGCCCAGGGTACCTATTTTAGGTGCTATACATCAATCAGTTACTTTGAAATTCAGGTTTTTGGGTGGGTACAACTCTGCTTGGTCATGCGCTCCGGCCTACCGTAAACGGGCACGTCATGGTGGTGACTGTCGTAGCACCTATAAGCATGCCGTGGCCCAGCGCTCGTGATATCCAACCTTCATGTCGTTCTTTGGGGACTCCAAGGACTTTGGCATCAATGGTGGATCGTTCAACAGCGCAGCAAGGGATATTAACTATATCTTTCCTGGCGGTGGTAAGTAATCTCCCTCAAAGGTTATCTCCTCAATCTGCTCAACCTTCCACTTTAGATTCTCTACAAGACAGGCTCCACAACTTTCGCGAAGCATTGGACAGTATCAATTCAGAAGCAAAGCGGGCAGGTGTTAGTCATGTCATCATTAATCAGCCTGACGCTGGCAAGTGGCTTCTCAGCAACCCTATTTATTCCGCATGGAAAGGTGGAGAGACGGGGTCGGGCCATCTGTTTTGGCTAACTGGAATTCGTAAGCCATACCTTCCTTGTTCTCCTTGGACCGTTATTTATGTATATTTTCTTATCTCCCGTAGCTGGCGCAGGAAAGACTGTCCTCAGGTAGGAGTAAAACCATTTACTAGCCAGCGCAGAATACTTAAACGATTCCCGCTCAGCTCGATCGTGATAAATGATCTTAGTGATATTCAGGAGCAGGACAATTCAGTTGCCGTGCTGTTCTTCTATTTTGAACCCCAAAAGACCACAAAACTCGGTGCAACGGAACTATTTGCCAGTTTGCTTGATCAACTGTTGGGAAAGGTCCCGCAAGGTTCTGCTGCTCTCAGGGGCCTGCTGAATACCTACACTGGAGGGCCGAAAAAGGACATACCGCTTACACGGGCTCTCCGGGACCTCTCCAACGATTTCAAGAGGATATTTATCGTTATCGATGGGTTGGAAGAATGCGACGGTGTTAAGAATGTGCTGCGGGACCTCGAGTGGCTAGCCAAGAAACTCTATATCTGCGTCAGCAGTCGTGACTATCCCGACATCCGCACAGAGCTTAGGGACGTCCAAGGTGTTAGAATACGACAAGAAGATATTGTTGAAGATGTACGAAAGTTCGTCGAGACAAGGGCTCGACATATCACAGACGAGAACCAGCAATTGAGAGAGTTTATCATTCAAACTTTGGTTGATGGAGCGCAGGGGTGGTAAGTTTGACGCCTTCCTTCGACCTCGATGCTGAGATCAATCTTAGTTTCCGTTGGCCGGCATCCCACATCCGCCAGCTTCGAGATCCCAACGTAGTCACCGAACATGATATACAAACCTCCCTGGGGACCATCCCCAAAGAGATTACCAGCACTGTCGACGTAGCGCTCAGGACAATAGCTTCTCAGTCCCACGCAGATATCTTCCTTTCAGTAGTTCGATTGATCGTGGGCGCAAGACAACCCATCACCGCGTTTGCCTTGATTCATGCCATCTCCGCATCTCAGATGGATACCACATGGGATCCCAAACTAATGATCCATAACTCATCTTTCCTCGTTGATGGCTGCGCCAACCTAGTCATGCGCGTCCCCGCTGCAGATAGAAGTCATTACCGGCCCTTGTGGCCAGGACCTGTGTTGGGCGATGAAGTCTGGGAAGATGAATTTTGGCAGAATGATATCTTGGATAGCGATTCCATTGTCGTTCCTTTCCATTTCTCAGTTAGGACAACTCTTCTCTCAGACAGGGAGAAAGCGCGGGAGGTCCACAACGACATTGCGGCGCTGTGTCTAAAGTACCTCAACCTCATACTTCGGTCCAAAAAGCCCGAAGGACTCAACCCTTCCCAGTACCCGTTTGCAAAATACGCACTTTTCGGATGGCCTTTTCACCTTCGTGCTTCTGGGAGGCGCCCGGCAGATTTCGGAACTTTCTTTGCGCCATGGAGAAGCGAAGCGTCCAAGGTTATGGCATGGGTACCCACCAGGGCCCACATGGCCGTCAGACTCGACCTGCCCATAATACAAGGACTTGGTCGAAACGAATTGATGACCGAAGATGATAATGGATTGAGTCCGTTGCACACCGCTATCAAGCATTCAGCCTCTCTCGCCATGATTGACTGCTTGCTGGAGGAAAAGGTGGATGTTAACCAACGCAGCGTAGATGACGAATCTGCGACAGCACTTCACTTTGTTGTCCATCATGCGAACCCAGCAGAAGTTGTTCAACGGCTTCTACATCACGGGGCTGATTGCAATGCTCGGGATGCCAATTCGCGAACACCACTCCATATTATTTGTGGAGGGAGTTATTCCTGGGAGCAGCTTCAATATTATAAAGGTGTTCTTAGGCAGCTCCTCGACTCTGGTAATAATGTGGACATCGATGCACGCGACAGACAGGGGATTACACCGTTACACCTGGCTGCATTGCGGGGCTATGTACCTTTTGTCACTTTGCTACTTGAAAAAGGTGCCTCCGTCGATGTTTGCGACATCCAGAGAAGGACAATACTTCATGACATCTGCGCACAGCAGTACCCGAGCAATCTACAAAACGACTATACTGTTATTCTTAGGCAACTGCTCAATCGGCAGTACAACACCTTATTGCATTTGTCGGCTCTCCATGGCAACGCGGCTTTCGTTGCGTTCTTGCTCGAGGAAGGGGCGAAGGCCAACGACATTGATAACGCTGGTCAAACGGCACTTCATAAGATTTGCGGTAGAATGCATCCCAATGACCAAACCCAAAATCACGATTGTGAACTGACCATCAAGTACCTACTGGGTAAAGGTGCCAAGGTCAACACAATGGACAAAAACGGTATGACACCACTAAAGATGGCAGAGAAGAGTGGCCACGAGCATGTCATTGTGCAGCTCCGTAGTCTTAGTACCCGCGCCAATTCAACGGTTCGTATGACCGCTAACGATAACCAACATGACTCCGCGCCACCGAGAGCTATTGGGATCCATTTTGGAACTTCATACTCGTTTGTCTCTTAAAACCTTTTCCCCATGTGCCATAACTCAGTCATTCTCAGACGTGTCGCTGTATGGCAACACGATCACGTTGAAGTCATTACAAATGATGAGGGATCCCGAATGATTGGGTCTTATGTTGCTTTTGACAACACACAACGTTTCATCGGTGAAGAGCCGAAGGGTCAGGCGAAAGGGAACCCTGAGAACGTGTGAGATCCTACCCTTGGTTGTCAACCTTGATGTTAATCATCTCTTGTTAGGGTATTCTGTGCTAAGCGCCTTCTTGGGCGAAGATTCGACGATCCTGAGGTTCAATCTGATATCAAATACTTTCCCTTCAAAGTTATCAATAACGGGGGCCGCCCATGTATCGAAGTGACGTTCAAAGGCGAAACTAAGCAGTTCGTACGTAATATGACTGCCCGCCATGCACACATGTGTTCATACTGTTTCTAGTTGCCTGAAGAGATTGCGGCCATGGTTATAGGAAGATTGAAGTTCATTGCTGAGTCACGCCTAGGGGCAAAAGTCGCAAACGCCGTTTTGACAGTCCCCATCTCGTTCAGTAATATCCAACGTCAGGCCTTGAAGGATGCTGCAACGATTGCTGGCTTGAATATTCTCCAAATTATTAGCGAGTCAAGCGCGGCTGCCATTACGTTCGGTCTCAACCCGGTACCCGAAGATCGTAATATTATGATCTTTGGTCTTGGCGGTGGCACCTGTAATGTCTCCATCCTCAAGATGAAGGCAGGCGTATTCAAAGTCAGGGCCGTAGCTGGGAACGCGTACCTTGGTGGTAAAGATTTTGACGCCCGACTAGTGGACTACTTTGTGCAGGAGTTCAAGCATAAACATGGGAAAGGTGGATAATTTCTCTTCACAGCGTATGATCTGTCTCACTGTTGTCCCTCAGACCTTGCAACAAGCCCCCAAGCCCTTAATCGCCTGTATACAGCCTGCATACATGCTAAGCATGAGCTCTCTGCTACATCACGGGCGCACATAGACCTCGGTTCCCTATTTCAGGACATTGATTTCTATTCAACGATTTCTCGTGACAATTTCGAGAAGCAATGTCGAGATCTGTTCCAGAACACGTTGGAGCCTATCGTACAAGCCCTTCGAGAAGCCGAGATGAATAAATCTGATGTTGACGAAATTGTCTTTATTGGCGGTTCAACTCGTATGCCCCGTGTCGTCAAGCAAGTGTCGGATTTCTTCTACGGGAAGCAACCTTACAAGGGCATTGACCCTCTTGAAGCCACGGTCTGTGGGGCCGCAGTGCAAGCTGCCATCCTGACTGGTGACACGTCTGATAAAATCCAACATCTTCGCTTCTCCGAGGTTTTGTCATTTTCCCTAGGGTGAGAATTTGATGAATATCTCCTTATCTTGGTGTCGTAAACATTTGATTTTCAGCATCGAAACCGCAAGCGGCGTTATGAACCCTTTACTGATGCGCAATATGCCCGTACCCGCGAGAAGGGCTAAGGACTTCAAGTTGACAGACTTGAAGGCTTCCAGCGATCAAAGGAGCGTTCTCGTCAAGATCTACGAAGGCAATAATCCATTCACCAAGGATAACATCTTACTTGGCAAGTTTGAATTGCCAGATCTCATTCCAGGGTCACTGGATGTGCCGAGAGTGGAAATCGTCTTCGACATCTGTGTTAACGGTATATTACACGTTACCGCATACGACAAAGCCAGTGGAAAATCAAAGCGCATCAAGGTTACAAATGAAGAAAGCCAACTTTCTCGAGAAGAACTCAAGCACCTGACTTCAGAAGCTGAGAGACATATGGGTAGGCGTCACTTTCATTCCTGGATCCTCTCAGTAGTCACTAACATGCTTCGCCGAGCAGCGGAAGATGTGAGTATGGTGGCAGCTCGCACCTCTGCGAAGACTAGTCTAGAAAAATTCGTGTACGGCCTACTGGACTCTGTTGATAACGGTGAACTTGCGAGCAGGCTTACCTCCGATGATAAATCGAGGTTCAGGACAGCCCTGACTGATGCAATTTCGTGGTTGGATCACTCAGAGGAAGCCTCTAAAGAAGAGTACGAACTTAAGCAGAAAGAGCTTGAGGGCTACGTCCACCAGTGGGTGGATGATCATCATCGTGGTCGCTTAGCCAAGCGCAGCAATACGTTATAATATTTATTATCCCCTAAATGTAATCGTTACCAAAACACTGAGATATTCAGAAAATCTACTACCACCACTACCTTAGCGCTCAGCCAAGGAGTTCATCACGTCTGTTGGCTGTGACCTTGCACGATGCACGCTCCCTCTCCTCTCTCGTTTCTGGGACTTATGGTCGACCCCTGATCCTCCGCAACTCAGCTTCGTAGATGACAACGGACGTAAATTGCTGCAATTTTACTCCTCGCTGGCTGCCGACGATGTGTTTGTGCTTCCATGACTCCCAGCCGTCGGGCAGCGAGTTCAGAACCACTAACTTGAACAGGTCGTCTGCAATAAGGTATCCCAGCTCGCTCAGTAGAGATCGCTTCTTCTTCCTATCCGCAAGGTGTTTTTGCATCCCTGCCAGAGATGTGGCCTTTGCGCCGAAAAAGGTTCGTACTAATACTACTGCGGCTTGGCCATCGTATGCGGTGATGAGGTTACCCCCATGTTTCGACGGCCTTCTTGCAGCCTTGGGTGTGGAGCATTGCTTCGGTACTGATGTTGTTGCGGATTAAGATGCAAGCAATCGTGTTCATCTGCTTCCAGTCGGCGTAAGCAACTCTGTCGCTTTCGGCGGGCTCCTTGATCTTGCCGGTGACGATACCCATCGTGCCCCAGAGGTCTAGTAAGTCCATCATCATCATCTTGCATGAGCACCAGTTATCCGCTGGTGAGTGCTGCTATCTTTTGGTGTCACCACCTCATCCATTCGAAATCCTCGAGCTCTTAGTGCCCTTACCATCGGGCCGCAAATTCCTCGGCGTTACTGGCCATGGTGGCGGAGTGTAAAAAGAGTGGGGGCTTTATTGGCCAGCTGGGAGACCGTACAATCGTACTCGTGCTTACAGTGCTAGAAAGGCCCCAACACCCGTTGGACGGTGATGGATGGATGTCTTAGCAGAAGAGAGTGCGGGATAAAAATGATAATCTGCCTATTCCTTTATTCATATCAGTACGGATGTCAATACGATGTCTCCACTCGTCAGTCACAATGGTCACAATGGTCACACTCAACCATATGACCCAATGCGTTACTCGCCTACTTATTCCTAAAAAGCTGGCACGCATGCTAATGGGGCATTTTAGTAACGGCAAAATCAGGAGGGATGAACCCAACGTCAGAGCATTCAAATGCTCAACCTCGTGACGCCTGCCTTGCATCTCATGCCTTGAGGGTCCAAAGACTCTTATATTCACGAAGTGGCGAGAGCGTTGACAACACTCTTGCCAATGGCAGTAAAATCTTCCGGGAATATCGAAATGAACCCAAGGATTTCAATCGACGCTGTTCAGGGCACTCAATCATATCCTCAAATTGTACTTTGTAACACAAGTCTTGTTACTGTGCCCTCCGGCAAACGGTTTGAGCGTGAGTTCTGACTGCCTTAAACGAGCTTGTCATACTGATGACTATCTAGGCCATGATGTGTGACAGTTTGGTGCATGTACATGTTCAATTCCATAACACATACCCTCCATGTCTTCATTTGGGAATTCCAAAGACTTCAGCATTAACGGTGGAGAAATTAACAATGCGGGTAGGGATATTAATATCTACCATGGTGGTGGTGAGTTGGCGTCTCCTTGGAACGAGTCATGTCTGATCTTTCGATATCGTCTTAGCATCCCCAGAAGAAAAGCTTAGCAAATTTCGCGAATTATTGGCTGGCATCAATTGCGAGGCCAGACAAGAGGAAATTAGTGATATCGTCGCGAACCAGCCAAGTGCTGGCAAATGGCTATTAGGCAACTCAACTTATACCACGTGGAAAGGTGGAGAATCCGAATTTGGGCGTTTTCTCTGGCTCACAGGTATCCGTAAGTTGTACCCCTTTAATTCACACTTCCGATCATTGTTATGTTTTTAGCTGGCGCTGGCAAGACTGTTCTCAGGTATAAATCTATGCTGTTTAATTTTCTCGAAAGATTTCATGATTCTTGTGCAGCTCAATTGTGATAAATGATCTTTTCAATATTCAAGAAGAAGGCGATAAAGTTGCTGTCCTTTTTTTCTTTTTTGAAAACGGTATCAAGCTGGGCCCTCCGGACATGTTCGCCAGTTTACTGGACCAACTACTGGAAAGGGTTCCTAAGCAGTCCACTGCTCTAGAAGGCCTGCTGACATCATCCGTCGGAAAGTCGAAAAATGACATCAGGCTAACACGGGCTATATCCAAGCTTTCTAGAGATTTCAAGAAGGTCTTCATCATCGTCGATGGACTAGAACAATGCAGCAATGTCCAGTCCGTAGTGACGAATCTGAAACGACTGGTTAGAAATCTCTACATCTTCATCAGCAGCCGGGACCATCCTGTTGTTCGAAGTGAACTTGGACCCGCTAGGAGCATCGTGATAAGTCAACATGACATCATGGAAGACGTGCAGAAGTTTGTTGAGGGTTATGACGCAGGCAGAAACCAGCAATTAGGGGGCTCCCTCGCCCGAACCTTAGTTGCTGAAGCGCAAGGATGGTAAGAGGAGATATTCCGTTGGATCTAATTGTTAAGGTTTCTTTCAGCTTTCTATGGCCAGCATCCCGCATTTGCCAGCTCAGAGACCCAGAAGTGGTTACCGCGCATGACATCCGAACTGCGCTAGGGACTCTCCCAAGAGAGATCACAGACATCGTCGATACGGCGCTCACTACCATTCGATCCCCCGTCTTTCTTTCAGCTGTTCGGCTGGTTGTGGGCGCGAGGCGACCTGTCACTGCACGTGCTTTGATCAGTGGTATCTCAGTGTTGCAAATGGCGACCACGTGGGACTCGGACCATGCCTTCCCCAACTTGATTCCTATTGTTGATGGCTGCTGCAACCTCCTCTCGCACATTCCTGCTCCGGCCAGGGTTTATTATCAATCTCTGTGGCCAAGATCTGTCTTGGACGGTGAAATCTGGGACGACAAATTTTGGAAAAATGATATCCAGGACGATGATCAAATTATCGTTCCCTTCCATTTCTCAGTTGCAAAGGCCCTTTTGTCTGGCGGGAGCAAGGAGCAGGAGGTCCATGGCGACATCACGAAGCTGTGTCTGAAGTACCTCAGCCTCATGCTACAATCCAAGGAATCTGGTAGATACGATTCTTCCGATTACCCATTTGCAAAGTATGCACTTCTAGGGTGGCCTTTTCATCTCCGTGCTTCGGGAAGACCTACAGCCTACTTCGATACTTTTTTTTTACCATGGAGAAGTGAAGCCTCCAAGGACACGGGGTGGATACCCGGTAGAGCTCATATGGCCGTCAAGCTCGACTTGCCCGTTATCCAGGGACTTAACCGGAATGAGCTGTCAGGGGTGGATGACAATGGACTAAGCCCATTACACGTTGCGGTAAAGCATTCAGCCTCCCTCGCTATGATCGATTGCTTGCTGGAAGAGAAGGTGAACGTTAATCAACACACTATAGACGACGAATATGCGACGGCCCTTCACTTTTCTATACGCCACGTGAAGGCAGCAGAGGTCATCCAGCGTCTTTTGCGTTATGGGGCTGATCCCAACGTGCAGGATGCTTATGGGAACTCTCCACTCCATATCGTCTGTGCGGGCGAATATTCCGGGGAGCGACTCCGGTACTACGTGGATATCCTCAGGCAGCTCCTTAACTCCAGCAACAAAGCAGGCATCAATGCATTTGATAGGCAGGGAGCGACCCCCCTGCAATTGGCAGAAGAGAAGGGTTACGAACCTTTCATCACGTTGTTGCAGGAAAGAGTAACTAAGGTACGCCCAGGTGACTTTGTAACCTTGATATTGACGTTGGTGTTTAGGTCTATACCCCAAGCAAGAGCAACCAACATGTCCCAGTTCCTCAGAGCCGAATTTCTAGAGAGGAAATCAAACATATGGTCTCCGAAGCAGAGAGGTATAAAGGCAGGTATCTGTCACACGAGTGTTCTATTACTGACACGCTGCGCTTACGAAGCTGATGACAAGGCTGCAGCGGCTCGCACCGCTGCGAAAGAAAGCCTCGAGAGTTATGCATTCGACCTACTTGAATCTATTAACAACGGGGAACTCGCGGACAAGCTTTCGGGCCACGACAGGGCGAGACTGAGGTCAGCTGTGGCTGAGGTAGTCTCGTCGTTGGATTTCTCCCAAGAATTGTCTCACCAAGAGTACGAGCACAAGCAGAAGCAGCTTGAGGATTGTACCACGTACGTCGCCGGGACTACACAACATCGTGCCAACTAATTATGCTCACCTAGCCATATTATGAGAGGATACTAAATGCAACTCTGAAATAAGTACAGAGTGTAAATTGAACGACAAATATACACAAAACGCATAAGGGTGTATTATCTTCATTGGTGCCATATTTGACCCTCCAATCCTCAGTCCGAATCTAATATGCCTGACATCTATGACGGCATATCAACAATTGAATAATGTCCTCGTCTGCATAGGCGTCCCAGCATGACACGCGCGCTCCGATCTGATTGGCTTATACCTATGGCATCCCCGCCAAACAGAGGTCAATTACGGAGCAAGTTTGAGGGAGGTTCGTGCTGCACACCAACTGGATACTCAAACTATCAGATTCAAAGAATGTTGAGAAGCCACGGAGGTAACACATGGCCCGTGTCATATTACATCCCCTATACGCCTATATGAATAAACCCGTGAGTAGAGTAAAAACCAAGGCATCTTGCGTGATCTCCTACGTTCAAACCTTTCGGGACGGCAATCCAAGGTACTTATCCACGCTCGCGAGCATATTATCCCAGGGGTGAGGCGACAATCCTCACTGCTCTCTCCCATGAGGCCTGAGGAATTGATTCATGTTTATGTTTAGCCGTTGTTGACACAAGTACATGCTATACTTACGTAATTCTGGTAGTCCTCGACTCGTGTACACACCAGACACCATACCACATGTTGGCGTGGGCCGTCACCAGCATCGTAACGCCCCATGGGATTTGGCGCCTCAGTAAACCTTCTTCCTTCTCATTCTTAGACAAACGGTCGAAGGTCACCGCGCTTCAGAGTGGCAACAACACGCCATCCAATGTCCAGGCTCAGGAAATAGATGAAATAACCACTGAATACGTGTTCGACAAAGGTGTCAAAGTCAACAGAAATAATGCAAATTGTTTAACGCCGTTGGCGGAAGCGGAGACAAATAGCCACAAGAGTATCACTACACGAGTTAGCGTATGGTCTAGTACGTCAGGTCAAAGCGACCAACGTGCATCTGCCTCTTGGAACCGAGGTTCGAGGGGCGACATCGGATACCCAGGAGGCTTAAGTACGTCAATTTCATGTTTGGGTTCTTATCACTAACATATTTTGTGTTGTGTAGCTGAAGACAAACCTGGGACTGAGATAGTGTTCACTACTACGAGGGATAGTCTCGAGGATTATGCATACAGTTTGCTCGACTCTCTTAACAATGGTACACTTGCGACGAAGCTTTCTACCCATGATAAATCGAGACTCAGGTCAGCCGTGAGGAAGACGATTCTGTGGTTAGATTGCTCCAAAGTATACAGTGAAGAGGAGTATAGACTCCAACATAAGCAACTCGAGGATTGTTTCAATTACGTCGTAGAGATTGGCCAGCGTATTGCTTCGGAGACCGAGAAGGATATGGGTCGGTGTTAGTTTCACTCTTCGGTACTATCATTGACATGCCGTTTTGAGCAGCTTATGGAACAGTTGGGGTGGCTCATGTTGCTGCGAAGAACTGCCTGGAGGATTATGTATATGGCTTGCTCGAGGCCCTTAATGACGGTGTATTTCGGGGAAGGCTTTCCACCCACGACCAACTGAGGCTTAGGTCAGCTGTGAAGGAGACCATCTCATGGTTAGATTCTCTTGAAGAATCCACGCAAGAGGAGTATCAACTCAAGCAGAAGCAACTAGAGGAATTTATCAAATCTGCCACCGGGAATGTCCCGCTTAGTGATTCGGAACCAGACCAGTCCATAGGTCGGTGTTAGTTACACTTTGGGGTTCCATCATTAACGTGCCACGCGCTGCGTAGATGATGATGAGGGTGTGGCACTTCTTGCGAAGGATAATCTCGAAAATTACTTATACGACTTGCTTGAGTCTGCTAATAGTGGTGAACTTGCGGGCAAGCTCTCCGCTCATGACAAATTTCAGCTCAGATCAGCTGTGAAGGCCACGATCTCGTGGTTGGATTGTTCCGAAAAAACGTCTCAAAAGGACTGCGAGGCTAAACAGAAGCAGCTCGAACAGTATATCACGTGTCCCGTCGAGAACCTTCAGTGTACAACATTAGAGGCAGACAGGTATATGTGTAAGTGCCAGTTTCAATCGCGGGTTTTGTTATTAAGGTGCCGTGTTGTACAGCTGATAGCAAGTCGAGAGATAGCCTCGAGGATTATGCATATGGCCTGCTTGAGTCGGTCAACAATAGTGAATTCTCGAGGAAACTTTCCGCACATGACAAATGGAGGCTCAGATCAGCCGTGAAGGAAACAATTTCATGGTTGGATCGCTCAGGAGGTGCCTCCCAAGAGGAGTGTGGATTCAAGCGGAAGCAACTTGAAAGTTTTACCAAGTACGCCTCTGACGATAACTAACCTGTGCCAACTAATTGCGTTCTACACAGGAGGGCACTTGGCGCCGAGGATTGTACGATTTTTGTCGATGCCTGTATGACTTGGTGTTAAGAACATGTGAATCTCCCTACACATTCCCCATTCGCTTTCACATCTAGCTTACCTTACAATACTCCATTGGGATTTTACTAAAAGATAGTATACTGTATGATGTTTGGTGAGTTTTACTGTCTATACTTTGTGCTAAGGCCTGACGAACATCCGCTATTAGTACATATTAAGTCTTCGTCAGCGATACAGATTATGACACAATTTCTTTTGTAATTACTATAGGTAATTGAACGCATCACTGGAGCCAGTAATCACTTGTTACTTTAGAAGGTTGAAACTTGAGATATCCCACAGGCGCAGCGAACCATAAACATTCCCAGCGGCGAGACGTGAACCGTCGGGAGAGAGTGCCAGTGTAGTAGGTCGTAACATTTGTAGCTCCGCAACGCCCGCATAGCTTTTAACGTCGTAGAGTGTCACAGAATTACTTGCGAAAGAAGCAATAGCAAGCAGATCGCCAGAGAACGCTAGGGAAGCCTTCTTGATGGGAAGGATGTCGAGAGGTGCTAAGGAATCTCCACTCCATAACCACACTTCAGTTGCTCTTACCACGGTCGCGATGAGCGAACCATCAGCCGAGATAGCCAGCTTTCCACCCGCACCCACGTCCCTACCGACCGCGATTAAATCCCCATTTCCCCCATTCCAGAGCCTCAAGCTGTACACATCACCCGTCTTTGCCAAAGTGGCAAATCGAGTGCCATCTCGAGAAAAGGCAAACTTGACGGGCTCCTCGAGTTCGTGGTCCAACTTAACAACGTCGTCTGGCCCCCTCCAGAGAGTAATGCCACCCTTCAACATCAAAGCAAGTGTGCACCCACTCGGTGAGAAGGCCAGCTGCCGACAGCCACGGTCATCAAGGTTGGCAACCAAGACTTCTTGTACCGCGTCCCAAACGCAAACATTGCCGCTCTGTAACCCCGCAGCCATCCAAGATCCATCTGACGATATGGCAATTTGGACAACCTTGGAAGAATGATCGAAGGAAGCAATAGGTGCATTACTTGACGCACGATACGTTGTCACCGAGCCATCCTGCGGCACAGCCAATATGGAAAAGTCATCTGAGAGTGCGATTGGTTCCCTGTCGAACGTTCTGATAGGTGTTCCATTTGAGCCTTCCCACAAGGTTACGCAGTTGGAGGCCCAAGAAGCAAACCGAGAGCTGCTTTTCGCGAATGCGACGGAAACGATGGAATCATCCTCACGCTGCTTAGTAATTGCGATTTCCCTCTCCACCGGCCCACCGCCCACAGAAAGACTTCCTGTCGGCATGATTGGGGTCATAGAGACATATTGAGCGGATTGTTTAATCTTCTCGTAATTCCTCGAAGTGAAGCGAAGGATGCTGGAAAACGCCTGTCGTGTAACGGAGTCCAGGCTCTGCATGGCAATCTCAGTGACTAGTTTGACGCTTCCGGAGCCCGTTCACATTACCTGAAGTCTCAGAATGATACCGAGTGACATGCGCGCGGTGCCTATCCTTTGGATCCAGCTCAGGGCCTCAAGCCAATGCAACAGGTGTTCGCCGGCAAACCTTTTCAGCTCAATCATGAGATAACCGTCGTCGGGGCGTGCCTGCGCAACATGGTTGGCCCAATGAACCAAGGCGTATCGTAACTCAGATGAGATCGTTCGCCGTATATCATCATCTGACAACTGCGCTTCTTTTAAAGCTGCGTCGTTGTTCAATTGTTGCGCAGAATCATTGAGACCAAGTATATTTCGCTTCAGATTCTTGTTCATAATGTGGATGCAACGAGTCGCGAGGAAGGTATGATGGGTCCTTGGAACGATGCAAAGATTGGCATCTTGACAACTCTCGACATCCGTGACATAATCGGGAAACGAATTATGGTACACAAATGGTACGCCATTGTTGTCAATATAGATTACGGACTGTAAATGGTTTAACACAGCATAGATGTCTCCTTCTGGTGTACCGATGAGGTTGGCGAGAGACCCGACAGGAAGAGGACTTTTTATGAGCACGATAGTGCCGACAACAACCCGATAGCGTTCAACTATGTCGGGCTTGCAATGTAAAGGGACGGCGCTCCATAATACAACATTGTAAAGTTCCTTCAAGGTATTGAAGGGCGTTCGGTTCTTAGCAAGTTCCTCGCGTATCGTTTTCATCTGAGATCGGGGGTCGTAAGCTGTCACATTTAGAATAAAGAGCACAGCTGCAGAAGCAATGAAAAAGAGTTGGCCTGCTACTCTGGTGAGAAAGTTGATCTCCTCATCATTAGCAGCCCACATGTGATGAAGCATCGGCAAACGAGCGTCGACTTGGGCCGCGGAAAGGTTGTATTCGAGGTAACGCCGTATATCGCCTTCGACGTCGTTCCGTTCGATCTCTTCCATCCGGAAAACCCGGCAATGACCCAGTTTATGAAGGGCGGACTGAAGATGTGGTTGAGGACGAGTCGTCAAGACGACCTTGAAAGATGGCAGCTCCTGAACAAGTCGGCTCAGCGCTGCAAGAATGATTGAACCATCATCGGTTTCGCATTCGTCCAATGCGTCTACGACAATGAGAGTTGGTAGCGAACTTGACCTACTAATGCGCCACAGTGGTTCTATTATTAGTTTGGTGAGCTGCTCTCTAGGATCCTTTGATGTCGCAGAGGCCCCCTGTTCTTTCATCATGACTGCTCCAATGGCCTGGGCAAATTGTTCATTGTATGTGCATAGCTGAAATGCTATCGAGGTGAAGAAATTCTCGGCCGTTCTGTGGCTCGCTTTTTCCCTCGAGAAAAAGAAAGACGCCCCAAGGAGACGGAGACTATCTGTCCTTTCCGCGACAGTCTGGGCAATGGTGGATTTCCCAGTACCGGCTATACCAAAAAGGAGGAATGTGTCAGGCCATTCCGTGCTTATAACATGTTCGGCGATCTCCTTCAAAAGTGCTTCTCTTGTGCCCTGGAAGCATACAGTACGCCGCCGCTCTGTCGGAGTATAATCGTCGTAGGCAACTTTTACACGTGGCAGGTCTCTGATAGCCGGACCCTAATAAAGGATAAGGATAGAAGAGCGCAGCTGTAGGGAATGCTCACTAAGGCGTATTCTCTTCGCATCCTATTGTCCAGGTCTTCCACAGTGGCTTGTCCTACAATGTTCTGCGCGATCTGTACTCATGACATAAGAACTTATGTAGGCATACGTTAATGATATATATGATTCCCACTCACTATATTCCGAAATTCTTCGGTGGGTGGGCTATCTTATCCGACACATAAGGCATGTCTATCAACACCAACCATCAACCATACTCACGATGCAAAAAGTTGTGTATCATGACATTCCCTTGGGTGTTTGTCAGGACAGAATTCTCAATTCTGAACTCTCGTGCCCCGTCGAGGATAGTGCGGGAGGCGGGTGATTGAGCATTTTCAATAACTGGAAATTGAAGTTCTGTTCCAGGACGAGGAGGATCGTTGTTTCGT
Organism: Amanita jacksonii TRTC168611; assembly: GCA_000497225.1. NCBI lineage: Eukaryota > Fungi > Basidiomycota > Agaricomycetes > Agaricales > Amanitaceae > Amanita > Amanita jacksonii. The sequence continues at coordinate 274 of AYNK01004037.1, read as the reverse complement.
TCGGACATGGATGCAAAGAGTAGTTGATGTGTATTCGTATTTGGCCTCGGCTTTCCAGTTTAGTGAACAATATTAGTCCGTTTGTGAGAACGCGCGCAGGCGGGTGGGAACGGCTTGGTCAGCTGACTCAGCCATCTTGAAAGAACCAGTGGTGTGATCGGGTGATCGGTCCCACGCTCGCGTATTTGATATTCACGTTACATCATGATCGACTTTAGTCGGCGCGCGCCCCTGTTTACCCCCCCTGAATCCCCTGAATCCCCTTCCCCTCTTC